>PVKB01004087.1:55864-160742 GCA_004027205.1 Ctenodactylus gundi
TTTTTTTTTTTTTTTTTTTTTTTTTTTTTTTTTTTTTTTTTTTTTTTTTTTTTTTTTTTTTTTTTTTTTTTTTTTTTTTTTTTTTTTTTTTTTTTTTTTTTTTTTTTTTTTTTTTTTTTTTTTTTTGTAGTAATGGGGATTGAACTCAGGGCCTTTACTTTAAGCAGTATCCCTGGTTTATTTGAGGCAGAATCTTGCTAAGTTGCCCAAGCTGGGTTTGAACATGTGATTTTTCCTTCCTCAGCCTCCCAGAGTGCTGCAATTAAAGGCCTTTTCAACTAGTTTGGCCACCCAGAGTGGCCTTGAACATGAGATCCTCCTGCCTCAGCCTCTTGAGTAGCTGGAATCATAGGCATATGTGCTGTACTACCTAAGAGAGGCCAGGAAGGATAAAAAGTTGGTGGATGACCTGGTACAACTCATCCATTTTACTGGGTAGCGTAGGCTGGCCTAGAACATGTAGCAGTTCTCCTGCTCCAGCCTTCTGAGTGCTGAGATTGCAGATGAATGCCACCACCTTAAGTTTAAATTTCTATTTTGAGACAGTGTTTTGTTTTTTTTTTTTTTTTTTGAGACAGGGTCTCGTTCTGTAGCCCAGGCTGGTCCTGAACTCACTACGGAGTCCAGGCTGGCCTTGGATTCATGGCAATCCTCCTGCCTCAGCCTCCCAAGTGCTGGGATTACAGGCGTGCGCCACCACGCCTAGTTTTACATCTGCACTTTAGCCACTGATATGTGTCCCCACTCCTGGACTCAGGGCCTCTTGAATGCTAGGTAATCATTCTGCCACTGAGCTGTACCCTCAGTCTAGCTCTCCCCTTTTTTGCTTTCTTCCTTCTTTCCTTCCTTTCTTCTCTCTCTCTCTTTCTCTCTCTGTCTCTTTCTATCCTGGCACAAGGTCTTGCTGTGTAGTCCAGACTGTATTGAATTCACAGTGTATCCCAGACTGGCCCCTCAGACTCAGTCCTCCTTAACAGGCATGTGCCACCATACCTGGCTATTTTTTGTGGTACTAGGGGTTGAGCCCAGATTCCTCTACTGATCTACATTCCATCCCTTCCCTTTTTTGAGACAGGCTTTCATTTTTTCTTTTTCTTTTTTTGTTGACAGTATCTCACTAAGTTGTGTGAGCTGGGGTTGAACTTGCAGTCCTTCTGCTTCAGTCTCCCCCAGGACTGTGCTTACAGATGTGTACCACTATACCTGGATATTATTATTATTATTATTATTATTATTATTATTATTATTATGAGACAGGGTCTCACTCTGTATTCCATGCTGGTCCTGAACTAGTATAGCCCAGGCTAGTCTTGGACTCACAGCAATCCTCCTGCTTCAGCCTGCTGAGTGCTGGGATTATAGGCGTGTACCGCCATACTCTGCTTATTTGGTACTGGAGAATCAAACTCAGGGCCATGCACTTGCTAGGCAAGAGCTGTCACCTTTGTGCTGTTCCTCTAGCCCAGTTTTAATATATTTTTTGAGACAAGGTCTTGCCAAATTTCTTGGGCTAGCCTCAGACTTGAAATCCTTCTGCCTCAGCCTTCTGAGCAGCTGGGCTTATAGGTTTGTACCACCATGCCCACTCATCTAACCACTTTGGCAAATTCCAGGCATGTGACCTCTGAGATAGGCGCCATTATGCCCAGCTTATGTGGTGCTGGGGAATTAAACGTAGGTCCTTGCGCTTGCTAGGCAAGCTCTTTAACCACTGTGCCATTCCTCCAGCCCTATTTTTTTTTTTTTTTTTTTGAGATAGGTTCCTGCTCTGTTGGACAGGCTGGCCTAGAACTCACAACCTTCCTGCTTCAGCCTCTTGAGTAATTGATTTAGGTGTATGCAACTGTGTCCATCTAGTGTCCTTCACTAGAGTAGTCATTATTTACGCAGAAGACCTGGTATGGTATTCTCCATATTTATGGTTTTTTCTTTTTGTTAGATTATGGTAGCATATGTCTCTGATCCCATCCACTTGAGAAGCTGAGGCAGGAAGACAGCAAGTTTGAGGACAGCCTTGACAATCTGAGGTTTTTACCTCAAAATAAAAACATAAGCAGAGCTTGCCAGTGCAGGTGTGTAATCCCACCATTTTGGGTGGCTGAAGCAGGAGGATCTCAAGTTCAAGCCTAGCCTTGGAAATTTAGTGACTTAGTGACTGACTGTCTCAAAATCAGAAATACAACGGGCTGAAGATATAGTCAGTACAAAGAACCTGGACTCAATCCCTAGTACCACAAATAGAAACAAAGGTCTCTTTCTTTTTAAAGTAATAGATGATAGTAGGAATGGATTTTTTTTTTTAAAGGTATAGAAAGGCTCTTTATTGGGTAAAACGTAGAAGGGCAGTAAAGCTTCCACCAGTTGGAAGGGGACCTGGACATGTGGATTGCCTGGGAATGGGTCTCATAAGGAAGGTGGTGTAGCACTCATAAATTTAGTTCCCATTCCAACTTAGCTGACATACATATTGTCTTCTTACTAGGTGTGTTAGAGTGGGAAATTTGTTACTTCTCTGACCTTCTAAAGTGGGGACACTGATATCCTTCTTAGGTGGCTTTGGGGAGGCTTAAATTAAACAATGTTATAAACATTTAGCACAGGGTCTGACACATGGCATGTGGTGAGTCAGCGTTAGTCCCTCCCTTTCCCCTTTTTTTGAGACAGGGTCTCAGTCTATAGTCCAAGGTCGGTCTTGAACTCACTATGTAGTTCATGTTGGCCTCAAATTCACAGTAATCCTCTTGCTTCAGCTTCCTAAGTGCTGGGATTACAAGTGTGCACCATCATGCCCACTGATCTTTATGTGGTGCTGGGGAATGGAACCAAGCACCTTGTCCTTGCTAGGTAAATGCTTTAGCCACTGAGCTGTGTATCCCCAGACCCCCGGCTGCCTTGATAAAAGCTAATTTACTGGGGCCTGGTGGCTCAGACCTATAATCCCAGCACTCAAGGAGGCTGAGGCAAGAGGATCACAAGTTCAAGACAAGCCTGGGAAATTTAGCAACATAGTGATAGCCTGTCTCAAAATCAGAAATAAAGATGAGCTGGGGATGTAGCTCAGTATGAAGGCCCTGGGCCTGATCCTTAGAACCATAAAAATAAAAAAGAAGGAGGAGGTAGCTAATTGTATTGACTGGGCATCTTTTTGGGTGATACCCTGACCAGGGGCTGGAGTGACTTCTCTGCTGTTGCACTGACCTGGGTTTTGCACTGTGACTTCTCAGGCCTGTACCCGAACTTCCTGGAAAGTCATCCTTCTTTGGCAGCTCAGATGAATTCATTGAGAAGCGACGACAAGGTCTTCAGCACTTCCTGGAGAAGTGAGTGAACATGCCAGGCTAGCATTGTCCTGGGTGGGGGCAGGGACAGTGAGGGTTCCAGTCAGGATGCAAACCCTGCCCCGTGTGTGCAGCACGTTTCCGGTAGGTCCCCTCATTCCCTCACATCCTCAGAAGCCAATAAAGCCAGAGCCTCTCGGGGATGGAAGTGGAGTGAACCCCTCAGGATGGTAGTCTCTGTGCCCCAGGGTCCTGCAGAGCGTGGTCCTCCTGTCAGACAGCCGGTTGCACCTCTTCCTGCAAAGCCAGCTCTCGGTGCCTGAGATAGAGACCTGTGTCCAGGGCCGAAGCCCCATGACTGTTTCTGATGCCATTCTTCACTATGCTATGTCAAACTGTGGCTGGACCCAGGAGGAGAGGCAGAGCACTTCTCACCTAGCAGGCGGAGATCAGCCTAACAGGTAATGGAAATGCCTGAGATGCTTGGGGCTGGGATTATTGTAACCTGGGATAGTGGAGTGTCAGTTTGTCAGGGAAAATAATGTCATACCATTGGTAGCCTTTCAGAAGATCTTGTTCTCTGAGTAGGAGGTTTTCAGTAGTAGGAGGTTTAAGTGGGAATGACAGTGAGAGAAGAAGGCTTTGTTTTTTCTTTTCTTTTTAACTGTGTTGGATTAAACCATTTGCACTGAATTTTCCCAGCCTTTTTTTTTTTTTAATTTTTACTTTGAGAGAAACTTTCACTAAGTCATCAAGTTACCCAAGGTGGGCTCAAACTTGGGACCTTCCTGCCTCAGCCTCTCAGAGTACTGGGATTATAGGAGTGCCGCCACATCTGATTAGAGGGCTTTCTTATTTGTTCAGTTCTCCCCACCATCACCACATGCCTATTTAGATAATACTTAGGTTGCTGGGTATGTTGAGCGTATGCTTGTAATCTTGGCAGGCCGAGGTAGGAGGATCACCATGGGTGGCTTTGAGGTCAACCTGGGCTCAATATGAGTGAGATCATAGCTGTCTTAGCCATTCATAACAAGATGCTCAAAAAAAATTTAAGTGACATAAAATTCATATTACCCTTTTAGTGTACAGTTCAGTAGTTTTTGTGAGTTCACAGGGTATGTACCTATCAATCACCCCTGTCAATTTTAGAACATTTGCATGTTCTAAAGAAAGATACCTAGCTGGAAGATACAGCCTGTAACACCAGCTATCTGTGGGGCTGAGAGGAAGATTGGAAGTTTGAGCCCATCACGGGCAACTTAGTAAAGCTGTCTCAAAAATAAAATTTAGGCCAGGCCAGTGGGGCATGCATCTCATCCCAGGACTCTGGAAGGCAGAGGCAGGAGGACTGTAAGTTTAAGACCAGTCTGGGCCATTTAGTGACTTAGTGAGAGTCTGTCTCAAAATCAGAAATAAAAATGGGCTGGGGAGGTAGCTCAGTGTGAAGGCTCTAGACTCTAAATAAATAAATAAATAGAGTTTAAAAAGCTGGTTGAGCTCAGTGATAGAGCACTTGGCTAGCTCAAGTAAAGCTGTGTTCAGTTTCCAGCAATGCCAGAGAGAGAGAAAGAGAGAGAGAGAGAGAGAGAGAGAGAGAGAGAGAGAGAGAGAGAGAGAGAAAGAGAAAGAGAAATATCCTCCATTTCTATGGATTTCCCATTCTGGACATTTCAGACACATGCGGTATGCATGTGGTCTTGTGTAACTGGCTTTTTCACTTAGCATAATGGCATAATGGTGATTTTTTTTTTTCCTTGTGATAATGGCATTGAACCCAGGACTTTCATACTGAGGTCCTTTTCTTAAATTTGAGACAGGGTCTCATTGTATAGCTAAGTTACCCTGCTTTGACCTTCCTGCTTCTGCCTCTCAGAGTGCTGGAATTACAGGTTTGTGCCACCAGGCTCAGGTCGCATGTTTTCCTTTTTTTTTTTTTTTTTTTTTTTTTTTTGAGACAGGATCTTGCTCTGTTTTCTGGGCTGGTCCTGAAGTCATTATGTAGTGCAGGTTGGCCTCAAACACACAGCAACCCTCCTGCCTCAGACTCCCAAATGCTGGGATTACGGGCATGTGCTACCATGCCCAGTTTATGTGGTGCTGGAAAATTGAACCCAGGACCTTGGGCTTGCTAGGCAACTTCTCTAACCACTGAGCTATGCCCCCAGCCCTCAGGATATTTTAAATGTCCATCCATGTTGTGGCCTGCATTAGCACTTGAACCCACTGTGTGGTTATGCCACCTCATGTTTACTCACTCTTTGCATCCATTCATTGATTTTTCCTTTGGTGTTCATGCCCTTCGGTCCTTTCTCTCCTTTTCCAGTTGCTGCTTCCTTCCAAGGTCAGGGAGAAGGAGCTCTCCATCACCACCTCTCAGCGAGGAGAAGGGCTGCTTAGAGGTGTGGGCTCCTGCTGACTCTGAGGCTCCTTCCTTGGAGAGGCCCACTCTGCCACCCCTGTCCTCCTCTTCATGCGGTGACTTGGCAAGACCTGAGGAGGGACCTTCTGCTTCCCTGCCTGTGAGGAGGGTTGTGGGAGGAGACCATGCTGTGCCTTTGGACTCCGGTCAGGCGGATGCAGTTTGTGAAAAATGATCTCTGCTGAGTTCTGGATTCTACTTCCACACAGCCAGAGATGTGGGCCCTGAGACTCATTGAGGTGAACCTGGGCCCTGGCAGGTAGAGGGGAGGCAGGCCACCTGGCATCTCCAGTTGCCTCTGCTGAGTTTGGCTGCATGGTGGTCAGGTCAGTCATGTTATCTCCTTTTGTATGTACTCTTTTAGGAGCTAAGATTTTTTCAGGTTTTTTTTTTTTGTGGTACTGGGGATTAAACCCAGGGCCTTTTCACTGAGCTGCTTCCCAGCCTATAGTTTAGTTTTAATTTTGAGACAGGGTCTCAGTAAGTTGCTGAGTTGCCCAGGCTGGGCCCACACTTGCAATCCTCTGGCCTCAGCCTCCCAGAGTGCAGAGATTATAGGCCTGTGCCACGGGGCCTGGCTCTTTCAGGGAACCATTATAGGTTGAGGAGCATTACCTCAGGTGACTGCTTTTGGGGACCTGTATGTGGCAAATTCTAAGCTATTATGCTGAATATTGTCCCAGCAGGAATACTCATGTACGTATATCCCTAGTCTAGCAGGCTTTAGTTTTATTGTTTTGTTTTGTTTTATTCTGCAGTAATGGGGACTGAACGTAAGGGTGGTTTATCCCTGCCACTGAGCTACACCCCCAGTTCTTTCCAATTTTTATTTTTGAGACAGGGTCTTGCTGAGTTGCCTAGGCTGGCCTAGAATTTAAAATCCTCCTGCCTCGGCCTCCTGAGTGGTTGGGATTACAAGTGTGTCCTGCCACACCTGGCTATCTTCAGTTTTTGCTGCAGCCCCTGGAGCACTTTGCTTCTGGTAAGCAGGCCTTCTGCCTACCTCCGTCATGGACATGGCGGTGGACACCTACTCCCCACCTCCTCCTTGCTTTTTCCCCACCAATGCCTCTAAATGAAACTGGTACTGCGGCTCCTGTTGCTGGGGTTTCCGGCATATCCCAGGACCTCAGCCAGAAGAATGCAAGCCCCGTCTGCGAGCCGCCTGCAGCTCACTGCCATCCATTAGAGAGAGGTGGTTGGCCCAGCCAGAGTGAAAGGCGATATCTCAGGGGGCTTTGTTTTGGAATAAGCTGTCCTGAGCTGTCACTGTCTTCAGCTTATAAAGCAGTGTGGTTTTCTTTCCTGCAGGGTTAGAGTGGCTTTTCTTTTTTGAATACTTTTCTTTTCCTTTAGTAACAGCTCCCTGCCCCCCGGCTTCAGCCACAGCGTCCCTCATCTATGTTGCAGGGAGGCCGTATGTTCAGTCTGGTGGGGCAGCAGGGCTTTGTTTCTGCCTGGAAGAGAGGGCTCTGGGGATGGAGATGAGGAACAGCACGCCTTCCTTCAGACAATGAGGCGTTCTGCCCTCCCGCTGCCGTAATTCTTCTCCACAGAGACCAGAGCTGGTGGGGCTGCGGGCTGCGGTGCCCTCCGTCGCTCTGCTCTAGTGTGTGTGCTGTTCTTCCCGCTGCCCTCCCCTCCCTGCTGTGGCCGTCCACACTGTCTGTGGGCTCTTTTACTACCAGCCTATGTTGGGGGACTGTCATGGCATTCCGTTCAGAGTTGAGGGGCTTTGGCCTGAAATAAAATGCAAGTATTTAAGACTGTTGTTGCAATTTGTGTCTAACAAGCTGTAGCAGAGGAGGAGGGAGTGAAGGCTGGCAGTAGTTACTTTCATAAATCATGAATTTATCAGCGTGGAAATAATAGTTCAGAACTGTGCACTGTAGCCCGCCTGCGTTGTTTGTGCAGCACAAGTTCACCGCTGGAGGAAGGACCATCTTCCAGAGATCCAGATCTAGCTCTTCGCAGAGTTCTGGGCATGAACCTTGTTAGGTATAATTTACCTGATGGTGCTTCCATCCTCGCAGCCTGTCTGAGGTGCCAGGTGCTAAAAGAGAAATAAAGTTTGTCAACAGGCAGATGCACAGCCCTGGCTGGTGTTCCTCCCTCCTTCCCGCCCGCCTCCCCCGGGTCTCTCCTTTATATGATGCAGCAGAGCAAGGCGAGGAGAGAAAACCCACAGAGGCAAATCCAAAATGTCAAAAGAAGTTCATTTAAAAGGGGAAAAAACTCCATACACAACCCTCACAAAAACCCGACAGATGCTAAGCTAATGGCATCCGCTCTGCCGATTGGTGGGGATGACTCATGAATATTAATGAGTCCAATGCTCCAAATGGTGCAGCTGTGAACCCAGCTGTGCCTGAAGCTCTCTGATCTCAAAACTTCCAGACAGGAGCTGGAGGTGGTCTGTGTCAATTCCCTACTCAGCCAAAAAACAGCAAGCTGGGCTGGCCTTCTTCTGTTTGCCCCTTCTCTTCCTGGAGTTGGTGCTCAGCAGCTAGTTCTGCCAGCAGGCTGGGCTGCTGGGACAGCAGGCACCACTCAAAGACATGGATGTGATTTTTCTGACTCCCAGCTTTTTTAACGAGCCATTAGCAGCAGTGCATACAACAGCACCTCTGTTAATCTGAGGCCAGGCGCCGGTCCCTCCCAGTCTTGTGCTGAGTTGAGTATCCATCACAGAAGGAGCTATCCTAGCAAGGGGAGAGCTTTCCTAATAACGAGGGCCAGGGTACCAGCAAAACAGCATAGGTAGACTTATCCTCTCCACCCAGGCGGTACCATATGCCCCTCCTGTTCGTCTCTGTCACCATGTGTGCTCAGGTCTAGCCATCACAGCTGGCTGACCTCTATGAAAAACGAGGTAGTGCCTGTGGGGAAGTGGCCCACTGAGCTGTTTTGTAAAATGAAAGTTTTTTTTTTTTTTTTTTTTTTTTAGATTTTGATGTTCAAGGCAAGTTCAGAACTTGCTTTAAGTCACCCTTCTTCTGACAGCTACTTCCATGGCCCAAGTTTTGTCATCTGTTACCTAGGAGAGGTGATCCAACCCACCTACCACCCAGGAAGTGTTGTATGGTAAAAGTGTCTTGGCGGGGGAGTTCTGATATAAAAGGAAAAAAATTTTTTTCTATATCAAGGATTGAAGCCAGGGCCGTTGCTCTGAGCTATACCCGCAGCACCTTCTTACTGTTTATTTGAGACAGTGTGTCACTAAGTTGCCAAGTTGCCCAGGCTGGGCTCTTAAATGTCTCAGCCCCCCAGAGTGCTGGGCTTACAGGCATGCACTATGGAGGTTGGCTCTATTTTCTTATTCTTTTTTCCTCTCTCTCTCTCTCTCTCTCTCTCTCTCTCTCTCTCTCTCTCAACAGGGTCTTACCACGCAGGCCCAGCAAGCTTTGAACTTGCAATCCTCCTGCCACAGCCTTCTAAGTGCAGGAATTACAGGCATGGACCATCATACCCATTTGTCTTCAGGGTATTCTTTATTTTTTCTTTCTCTTTTCATGATACTGAAATTGAACCCCAGGCCTTCAGCCGTGGGAAGTACAGCATATCTTTAGTGCTACTGAGGATGGATCTTACCTAGGCTTCATCTTCAGCACATTTTTATTTTTGATTTTGAGGCCTTGTCTTGTTCAGTTGCCCAGGATGGACTTGAAATTATGATCCTCCTGCCTCAGCCTCCCAAGATCCTAGGATTACAGGCCTGCATTAACATATCCCTTATATTTTTTATTTTGAGATGGGATCTGCTAAATTGCTAAATTGTTCAGGTTGGGCTTGAGCTTGTGATCCTCCTGCCTCACTCTCCTAGGGTGCTGGGATTATAAGTGTGTGCCACCACACCTGACTTGCTGAATTTTCTTAACATGGAATACATGGACCATGATGAATCCAAAGGATTTGAGGGGGCTCTTGGGGTAGACATGGAACTAGATCAGCCCCTGGGTGTCCCCACAGAGGCTGCAAGAGCATTAAATCAGAGGCTAGAGTGGCCTCAGTGGATTTTATATAAGAGCAGCCAGCTGAGACACAGCTAAAGCCAAGCAGACAAACACTGTAGCTGGATATAGTACTTCCTCCCTCGGGCTCTGGGAATGATCCTCAGCTGAAGGGGCAGCTGACTGCCATCATGGAATCAGTCTGCAGAAGCCACCTAGACTGGCTCAAGGTGAGCTGTGGATGTGTGAACCCTGTGACTCCTTAATACCCTTTATTTCTGAAAGATTTCCTTAATTTTTTTTTTTGAGACAGTATTTCATTCTATAATCTGGGATGGTCCTGAATTCACTATGTAGTTCATGGCCTCAACTCATAGCAGTCCCCCTGCCTCAGCCTGCCAAGTGCTGGGATTACAGGTGTGTGCCACCATGCTTAGCTAATTTTTTTCTGGTGCTTGGGAATCAAACCCAGGGCCTTGCTCATTCAGGACAAGTGCTCTAACCAGTGTGCTACATCCCAGCCTTTAAAAAAAGTTTTTGAGATAGGGTCTTACTGTATTGCCCAGGCTAGCCAGCAACTTGTGATCTTCCTGCCTCAGCCTTCTGGAGGTTGTAGGGCTGTGACACTACACCTGGCTCAACACGTTGGCTTCACTGAGCCTCTACCCACCTCTTATTGTCCATTAACTTCCAGTCCCAGCTCTTTTTTTGTGGCATTGGGGATCAAGCCCAGGGCCTTCCACTAAGCTGCTTCCCTAGCTCCTTTTTAATTTTTGATTGTGAGATAGGGTCTCACTAAGCTGTTAAATTGCCCAGGTGATCCTCCTGCTTCAGTCTCTCAGAATGCTGGGATTATAGGCCTATACTACTAGGCCTGGCCTTACCCCAGTTCTTTAAAAGGAACTGTTTTGGGAACTGCTGCAAAGACCAACTATGCATGTGGCTTACTCGCAGGGCAATGGAGCAGGTCCTAATCTCCTAGGGCAGAGGCAGGGAGCCTTTTTCTTTTCTGCCAAGGACCATTTAGATCTTTATGATATAATTTGCAGGTCATACAAAATTGCCAACTTAAAAATTAACCCGCTCTTATTTGGTAAAACATGCAGTTAACTTACCCTTAATGTGATGACCCAAACTGCTTCTCTTTGGTGAGGCCATGGCTGGGCTGGACCAAGTGATTTCACAGGCCGTAGACAGCCCACAGGCTGGACATTTCCCAATCCAGTCTTAGAGAAAGAAAGAACTCGCAGGAGAAAGTTGTGCCTCAACCATAACTGGATTTGAAGTGAGAAAGCTGGAGACATCAAGTCTCAAGGTACAGTAATACAGATGTGCTTGGAAGGACGGCAGGAGCCACCCCAGGAGATAATACCTGTTTCACTTCCATTCGGGGGAGATCCAGTCTACTTACATAAGCAAAGGAGAGAAACACAAGCAGTGCTTCGTAGGGGTGCGGGGGCCATGGGTAGTATCAAAAGTGAGAGTGGGAGTTAAGAGACCACTGGGGGGCTGGAGGAATGGCTCAGCAATGAAAGCGCTTGCTTAGCAGGGGCTAAGTCAAGTGCTATAGTACCTGAGTTCGATTCCCCAGCACCACATAAGCTGGGCGTGGTGGCACACACCTGTAATCCCAGCACTCGGACACCTGTAATCCCAGCACTCGGGAGGCTGAGGCAGGAGGATTGCCATGAGTCTAAGGCCAGCCTGGGCTCCATAGTGAGTTCAGGACTAGCCTGGACTACAGAGCGAGACCCTGTCTCAAAAAAAAAAAAAAAAAAAAAAAAAAAAAAAAAAAAAAAAAAAAAAAAAAAAGAGACCACTGGGATGCCTTTTAGGTTTTTTCTTTGAATGGCAGAAATATAAAATGCTACTGTAATCTTGGAATTATGGAAAGCCATCTGGTTTTCCCCCACTAGTACTGAGCACTGAGTGCAGGGCCATTGCACTGAGCTATATTCCAGCTCTTAACAATTTTTAAATGTCAAGACAGGGTTTTGCTAAGTTGGTTGTAGGCATGAGACACCATGCCCAGTCTGGCTTTATTTATTTATTTTTGGTTGTACTGAGAATCAAGCCCAGAACCTTCATACTGAGCTACAAACCCAGCAGATTTTTATTTTTGATTTTGAGACAGGATCTCACCGAGTTGCTAAGTTACCCAAACTGGGCTTAAACTTGCCATCCTCCTGCCTCAGCTTCCTACAGAACCTCCTAGAACTTGCAGACTACTCCAGTATTGTGATTACAGGCCTGTACCACTAGGCCCAGCTCTAAATTTCTTTTGATGCGTGGCTGTCAAGTGCCTGTTTCCTGTTCTTACTCTGCCTCAGAAGGGACCATCTTGTCAGCTCCTTCAGAGGCTCCAGCCCTATGCGTTCCTTCCCCTGGTGCTACGCTAGTGTGGGAAGCCTGGCACCTGAGCAGCTAGCCCAGATCCCTCCAGCAGAAGGCCCAGGATAGTGAGGACCTGAGGCAGTCTGGTAGAGGCAATGCAACCTGCTTGCTATAAGCTACGAGACTTAGATATATTCTACCAATTAGGGCACATCTGTTCGAAATGCTGAAAGGCAGGCTCTGTCTCTTTAAGAACCATCCCACTCCTCTCCTTGAGTGATGAGGGCTGGGAGCACAGGGGAGTTGGATGCTGATTAAACAGTCCTACTGCCGAGCTCTGTTAGAAAATTACTGTAATTATGATCTAGTCCCAGCAGAGGGATGAGTTCCAATCCTGCTAATAACCCTTCCAGGTGCCTCAGATGCACGGCCCAGGGGAGGCAGCATCGAAAGGGCTCTGGCTGGCACCAAGGCCAGCGCTGGCCCTCCCGTCTGGCCTAGGCAGCAAAGAACAACAAAGACCCAGAACCCTCCATCCTGTCTGGGCCTCCTGAAAGGACAGTGGTCACGGGAGGCTTGCTTTGTTTTTTAATTTTTTTTTTTTTTTGAGTCTTGCCAGAGCTCCTGGGAGTTATTTTGTGTGAGAAAACTTTCCCCTAACCTAACATGAAGGACCAGGAAAATCACAACCGCGAGATGGCAATCTGTCCTGAATGTTTCTGCTTCTGCCCGGGGACTGCAGTCAACCACATGCGCCAAGTGCGCAGCCTGGCGCCAGCTTGGCCCAGTGCAGAGCGGAGGGAAAACGGGGCCGCGTGTCCTCCGAGGGGCACCTCCTGCCTTGTTCCTGGGACCCTGCGCGTCTTGCTCTGAAATAGTTCACGGCCTTTCGTTTAGTGCTAGCCAAGAGTTTCGGCGCCATCCTTTCTGATTTCTGCCATAGGAAAGAGAAACAAGTGACTGTAGCCACGGATTCCTAGACACAAGAGACTCAAAGTGATGCTCCTCTCGGAACAGCACTGATGGTTGCGTTTGTTCACACGTTTTCCCGGTGAAAATTTGAAGCAGCAGGGGTGAGCAGATCTCAGAGGCGGGCACCGGGCCTTTTTTATTTTTGTTTTTGAGACATCACTTTGCCAAGTTGTGGGTGCTGGGCTCAAACTTGTGATCCTCCTGCTTCAGCCTCCCAGAGTACTGGGGTAACAGGCCTGTTGTATGTTGTGTCTCCCCAACTCTGTTGTAAGTTACTTCTTAATTTAATTTTATTTTTTTGAGACAGAGTCTCGCTCTGTAGCCCAGGCTCTTCCTGAACTCACTATGGATCCCAGGCTGGCCTTGGACTCACTGCAGTCCTCCTGTCTCAGCCTCCTGAGTGCTGGGATTATAGGCATGGGCCGCCACGCCCAGCTTATGTGGTGCTGGGGAATTGAACTCTGGTACTTAGCACTTGCTAGGCAAGAACTTTTACTGCTGAGCCACTCTTCCAGCCCTGTAGGTTACTTTTATCTAGGGCCAGAGCACAAACTTCTGAAGATCAGGGAAGTTCTTTGTTCTTGGTTCTGATTGTACCCCAAATACCTTGAGACAGGAATTCTCAATCTGATTTTGCTCCTAAGGATATTAAGACCACGGATGTTTCTGCATATATATTTTTCAGGCAGTATTTCTCTGCATAGTCCAGAATGGTCCTGAACTTGCTATATAGCCCAGCCTGGCCTTGAACTCATGGCAATCCTCCTGCCTCAGTCTCCTGAGTACTAGGATTATAAGTGTGTGCCGCCATACCCTGCTTATGTAATGCTGGACAGTTGAACCCAGGGCCTTACCTTTGCAGGGCAAATGCTTTAATCACTGAGCTACATCCCTAACTCCCTTATTTTTATTTTTTTATTTGGAGATAGGGTCTCACTAAGATGCTAAACTATCCAATCTGGGCTCAAACTTGTGGTCCTCCTGAATCAGCCAACCAGAGTGGTGGGATTACAGGCCTTTGTCAGCATGCCTGGCTCACTTCTGGACAGAGTTTTCTGGCCCAAAATATTAGTAATACTGAGAGGATGAAGTAGTCAACACCAAGATTTGCCCCCATAAGCTTGGACATGTTGAAAAAATGCCTCGAATATCCAGATTCCAGGTGCTTTCCAGAGGTGGAACGTGTTGGTGACAAGAGCCAGCAGGGATTGGCCGTTTGGAGAGGTGGTATGCGTGTGCTGCCGGGTGACTCACAGCACGGGAGCCATGTGTCTGGACAGTGGGTAAAAGAGAAAGGTTCGCAGCCTGTTTTCTGATCCATCATGATATGAGGTGGCCAGCTGCTCACCATCAGGTTGAGAGCATCTATAGTGGAACCAGATGTCCTCTTTGAGGACCAGCACGAGAGGCCTCTTGGACTCGCTCCTGTCACAAGAGTGGCATACTATTGCCCAGTGCCACAAAAATGTTTCCTTCAGTGGCACTCTGCCAGGTGCAGGAGATGTGGCGGACTGTGATGGGGCTCCACGAGGGAACAACACACAGCTGCTGACAGCAGCCCAGCACCACGGCAGCTCAGTGCCAGAGACCCCAGGTCTCAGGACAGCCTGGGCACCAGGAGAAGAAGGCCTTAATGGCAGGTGCCGCGAGAGGACTTAATTGGCAGGGGTCTCGCCACATCTTGCACCATGGAAGCCAGGCCGCCTATCTACCACCAGCTCTCCAGGTGACTGGGCAGTACCTTTACCTCATTTTTATGCGTTCTTATGTTTCAGAGCCAAGGGCATTCACACTGTGCTACATACCAGCCCATTCTTCTTTTATGTTTTGAGACAGTCTCACTAAGTTGTCCAGGCTGGGCTCGAACTTGAGATCCTCCTACCTCCGCATCTCAGAGTACTGGCCTGTGCCACTGGGCCTGGTTTACATTTTACCTTATTTTCAGGGTGGCCACACATCCTGGTTTAGAGCTGTGGTCTCAGCATCATTAAGAATCCCTCTCCATCTCAAAAGTATCTCAGTTTGAAAAATAAATTCCATGATCGCCCTATTTATACTTCCGTTTCTTCTAACGTGGTTGTCGGTAGTTTAGGGGACATGATATTTTTATAGGAGATTTTTGTATAAAAAAGGCTACATCTTAAAATGTATCATTAATTGAATCCCAATAAATGGATATCAGTCCATACTAAGGTGCAAACCGGCATGTTTTCTGAATGGTTAGTTTTTGATAGGGAAATCAGGAGAATAATCCAGCTCCTGGAAAAAGAAACCTCTTTTTAGTTGTGGCTTTCAAACTCCCTGCGCAATCTCTGTGAATCCCAAAGGGGAATGAAATAGCTGTGCAGGAGGGAAGGGGGCGGAGCCGTGTACATGGTAATCCACACACCAGAAAATGAGTTTGAGTCACTGGGCTGTGTGCAGGGATAATCCTCTGTGCAGAGGGCTCCTTTCTCTAAGTCAGCTCTGCAGATTCCGCGGGTGCTCTGGGAATTAACAAATCAGCGACATTCAAGATTTATCCTTCCGGAGCTGCTCTCGGTGGAGGCTTAGGGAGGGCTCTTTTTTCTTTTCTTTTCTTTTCTTTTTTTTTAAGCCAAAGATGAAAACACTGGTGTCTCTGATATCTGCGAGTTTTGTTCTTAAGATGCAAAATACAGCGTACTTTTGTTCCCCCTTTTTCTTCTTCTCATTAATTCCTTCCTTCTGAGACTGTGTTTCTAAAGCCCCCCCCCCCCACTCTCCCTCTTTTCTGTGTGTTATCTTGAATTCCTTTTTGACACTCTGCTTTATTGTGTTGTGAGGAACAGGCATGAAATGCAGGCTTTGGGGCTGCGGTGTAGCTCAACTGTTAAAGTGAAAGGCCCTGGGGTTTGATTTCCCAGCACCATATAAGCTGGGTGTGATGGTGCGTGCCTATAATCCCAGCACTCTGGAGGCTGAATCAGGAGGATTGTCAAGAATTTGAGGCCAGACTGGGCTACACAGTGAGTTCAGGACTATAGAGCAAGACCTTGTCTCAAAAACAAACAAACAAATGAACAAACAATCAAATAAACAAACAGAAAAAGAAACGTGGACTTGGCTGGTGCCTCCCTGGAGTTGTCTAACTGCGGTAAAACTCAAGTGAGTCAACAAGCAAAGTGCCAGGCAGAATATTTCCAGGGTCTTTTCATTTCGTCTTTCTCTGCAGATTTTGTATGATTTTGGCCCTTAGTCGTGACCTTTGAGCCCTTCAGTTTCATGTCTTGCAGACCGGCTGGTTATAAATAAAGTAGAACAATTTGAGATCAAGGCTCTCTGTTACGTGCTGTTTTAGGTAAAGTTTCCGGCCCTATTTTCAGCACTGCTCATTGAAAATAGGACAAATGTGGGTTTAGGATTTAGGGAATGCTTGCTTTTCTCTTCTTCAGGTTTTTTTTTTTTTTTTTTTTTTTTTTTTTTTTTTTTTTTTTTTTTTTTTTTTTTTGAGGAGGGTTTTTTTTTTTTTCTTTTCTGTTCTGGTACTGGGTCTTGAACCCAGGATCTTGAGCATGCCAACCAAGTGGTGTACCACTGAGCTACATCCTTGGCCCCTTCAGCTTATTTTTATTTTTGTTTTTGCCAGTACTCAGGATTGAAAGAAAGTATCCCTGTTTTCTCTGTCATCCATACAACAAAACAGCACAGGCATTTTGCAGTTACCTCTATCTTAAGTTTACCCATAGTAAAACTCTTAGCAATCTGTAATTCAATGCCAACTATGTCTTTCCTCTGCTGAATTAAACTGGATAAGAGACCAAGCGTGGTGTTGCACTGGAGGGTGGCAAGCTCAAGCACAGCCTGAGCAGCCGAACAAGACCTTGTCTCAAAATAAAAACACAAAAAGGGCTGGAAATATAGCTTATAGCAAAAGACCTGTGTTCATGTACACCTGTAATCCCAGCAGTTGGGAGGCTGAGGCAGGAGGATTGCCATGAATTTGAGGCCAGCATGGGCTACAGAGGCTGGAGAAGTAGCTCAGCAGTTAGAATGCTTGTCTAATAAGTTCAAGGCCCTGAGTTCGATTCCCCAGTACCACATAAAGCTGGGTAAGGTGGTGCAGGCCTATACTCCCAACACTTGAGAGGCTGAGGCAGGAGGGAGGCAGGAGGACTGCTATGAGTTGGAGGCCAGACTGGGCTCCACAGTGAGTTCAGGACCAGTCTGGACTGCAGAGTGAGACCCTGTCTAAAAAAAAAAACAAAAACAAAACCTGTATTCAGGGCAAGGGGCATAGCTCAGCAGGTAGAAAATGTGCCTACCAAGTGCAAGGCCCTAGGTCTGATGACACATAAACTGTTTGTGGTGTTACATGTCTGTAATCCTAGCACTTGGGAGGGTGAGGCAGGAGGATTTTCATGAGATCAAGGCTGGCCTGGGCTACATTGTGATTTTAGGACCTGCCTAGACTACAGAGAGATGGGATTACAGGCCTGTGCTGCTAGGCCTAGGGAGGAAAAAAAAAGTATTTTTGATGAAATACAGCTGCAATGCTTTGGTTACATTTAGTACTTAAAAGCATTAGACCAGGCCCAGTGGTACAGACTATAATCCCAGCATTCTGGGAGGCTGAGGCGGGAGGGTCCCAAGTTGGAGCCCAGCCTGACCAATTTAGGGGTTTAGCAAGACCCTGTGTCAAAATTAAAAAAACCTAAAACATGCTCTGGGAATGGAGCTTAGTGTGAAGGCCCTCAATTGCATCTCTGGTATACTGAAAAAGGAAAAAGAAAAAAAAAAGAGTTAATTAGTACTCTTAGACTCTAGCTTGGACAATGCAGGCCAACTGTTTTATCCCGGGATCCATTCTCTGCTGAATGTCAGTAAATTTTATGTAAATGATTATATCTCCATAAGGCCAATATACATTTTCTTCTTAAATTTAGAATCGTAGCTTTTTTAGCTTTTCTTTATATCAAATCCAGGATGGAAAAGAGCCTTTTTTTTTTAACTCTACCCCCTCTCCTGTTTCACGTAGCAGAACAACTGGCGGCGATTAAGAAGCCATTTTACACATAATGTGGTTAGTGGAATGGTGTCTAAGGTGCCTGTTATCCGGTTAGTGGCAGCAGAGAGGTGTGGATTCGGTTAGGGGAATCCAATGGAGCAGTGGAATCTGATTAGCCAGTTGCCATCTGAGGCCATTGGCTGAGACAGTAGCTATGGAATTGAGCAGGAAATAGTTTGCTGTGTGAGGTTTAGGTTCCAGCAGATGGCGGGGATCTGCTGCTTCCAAAAAGTCTTTAGAACAGTTCCCTAATAGAGCTTAGAGAATGCCTTGAAGTCTTTAGACGGTCCCACTGACCCTCCAAACTTGCGCTGCCTTTTCTTGCAGGAAGTAACAGAGAGGTCCAGAACATCTAAAGGTGAGGTTTCTAATCGAGGCCCTTGTTTAAGTCTTTTAGGACCAATCTAGTTCCTTTTTCAGCTGCGTTTTACAGCTAGAAGGCCCAGAGGTCCAGGTGTAGTGCCCTACCCTAGCGGGTACAGAGGTGCCCAAGCCCTTAGCTGCTTAGAAGTATTTGTTTCCTCTGGTCTACAGCTACAGAAGGGACCATCACACTAAGGGATTTTATTTTACATGCTGGAAGCCAGTGACCATGCTACTTGGGGTATGGAACTGTGCAGGGGGAAGAGAAATTGTCTTGATCTTTTCTTCCCTTCCTTCTTTCTTTCCTCCCTTTCTTCTTCTTTTCGTGGTTGGGGGAAGAAGCAGGGAGGCTTCATACTGACTTACATGCCCTTTCCAGCCCCATTTCTTCAATTTTTTATTGTGAGACAGGGTCCACGTTGCCCAGGCTGCACTCAAACTTGGTAATCCTCCTGCCTCAGCCTCCCAGAGTGCGGGATGATAGACCTGTGCCACAAGGCTCGGGCTGATCTTGTTTCTTTTTCATCTCTCCTCAGTCAGCGCCAGACACCTGCGCCTCCTCTTCTGGTGTCTCTACTCTTGGTGCCTCTCAGTCACATCGTGGCACAATGGCGTTCTTGCCCTCCATCCTCCCGGACGTGAGCCCCGGGGTTCTCCCTGGAGTTCTCTAGGAAGGGATGAAGGGTTCATGTTCTCCTTCTCCGTTAGACCCTTTAGAACACTGCCCGTGGCTCACACCTATGGGTCGGGATGGGTGCAAATGTTCGTGAAGCCCAAGGCAATTGGTTCTCTTTGGTTCACCTGCTCATATGCTGCCACCTAGTGGTCCCTTCTCCTTTAGCACCCTGTGCAAAGGGGAGGGGTCTTTATTGATGCTTCTGTTGATGCCCATTGCCTTTATCACACACCGAAGTACTCCCCTCCTAGATCTTTTTAAAAAAATCTCTTTATCCATCATCTACAGAAAGATTTTAATTTTATTTCTGTGTTAGAAAATCTAGAAATGAGCAGTTGGGGTAAGACCTTTTTGTGTGTACCTGGAGGGGGCATGGGGCTTGAACACGGCATTCTACACCTGCGCTATGTCCCCAGTCCTTCCTTCCCATCTGTCTGTCTAGCTGTCAATCTATCTACTGACCTGCCACTATCTCATCTGTGGTACTGGGGACTGAGCCCAGGGCCTTTGCATCGAACTATATCTCCAAGCCTATTTAATTTTTTTTTTTTTTAATGAGACAGGATCTTGTCAAATTGATAAGCTGTCCAGGCTGAGTTTAGACTTGTGATCCTCCTGCCTCAGTCTTCTGCACAGCTGATATTACAGATGTGTACCACCGTGCACGGCTGAATTTATTTATTTATTTTTAGAAACTTGGAATCCACGGACATTCTTGTTCACTGTTTGGCTTCTGTCCTGTCGTGATGTGACCGGGGGTCTTGTTCCAGAGCTATGAAAGGACTTGTGGAGGTGAAAAAGGCTTCTGAAAATCCAGGATTTCTCTGAATGGGAAGTTTCAGTAATAAAATTCCTTGAGCTACTCTGGTTCTGGTCTCAAAAATTTCTCATGCAATCAGGCTATTGCCTGACAGCCCGTACTGAGCAGTTACTACATACCAGGCATTGTTCCAAGCTCTGTGCACATTTTTTTTTTTTTTGAGACAGGGCCTCACTCTGTAGTCCAGGTTAGTCCTGAGCTCACTATTTAGCCCAGGCTGGCCTTGAACCCAAGTGTTGGGATTACAGGCTTCTGGGACTGCATCTGTGCACTACCTTGCCCAGCTAATCTTAATCTTTATGTGGTGCTGGGGAACCAAATCCAGGCCTTGCACATGCTACAGAAGCACTATAACCACTGAGCTGTGCCCCCACCCCACCGTACACATCTTAAACCTTTTGTCTTCCTAATTACCTCGTGACCTACTAATACAGAGTACCCACCTTCTAAAAAAAGGAAGTGGAGGCATCAAAGGTCAAAGAAGTTGTGAGACAACGTGAGCTGGAAAGTTGGACTTGTTCCCAGGCAGTCTAGGTCTAGAGTTCATGTACAGAACCGCTGCTTTGCTCTTTCTGCAATGCAGAGACAACCTGAGTGCTAGGTCCAGGCCACAGGAAGGGGGAGACCTAGACTAGAAAGCAGGCCTCAGAGTACTTCCATGGCTCCTGTCTGGATCTTGTCGCCCTCGGTGGAGTAACCAGACTCTGAGGGTTGGTTAACCACGCTGGGCCAAGAGGAGCTCTCCAATGTGCTGACCCCCAGGCTGGCTTCTGGCTGTCTTAGAGACTCAGCACATAAGAACATAACTAAGTAGTTAGCCAAAGGAGGTCTGAGAGGCCGATGGAGTCAGACGCAAGAGGTCCCCAGTTGCAAAGTCTTCTTCTCTGACTGGGATTTTGTTTTCTTTTTCTCACTTGGCTGTCCCTTCTGACTCTGCAGATGGCGAGAATGACCAGAGGTCGCACTTGTGATAATATGGTGGAAAGGAACCCGGCACTTATACATGGCAAAGAATCAGATCTGAAGTTTATTTGTGCTTCATCAGGTAGCCACACAGCCAGCAACTTCCCCTGCCCCCCGAATTTCCCTCTCTAAGGCTTCCTCTGTGGCAAGACTATGGAGGCGAGCGTGGGTGTGTGAGGATGCCCTATGAGTGGGCTGGCTTGGCAACAGGCTTGGTGAGTGTGCCTTTTCCCACTTGTCTTATTGGTGGGTCACACTCTACAAGGTGGCAAAGACGTGGGCATCTTCATTGAAGAGAGGACCCTGGTGAGAGAAGGTGGTGGGGGCTCTGGAAGGTCTGTTTCTTCATAAAGGCATGGGAGAGAGAAGAATGTTTCCTAAAATGGGAAAATATATAAAGTTTCTTTTATGATCCAAAATGTAGATGTAGAAATGGGAGTGGAAAGTCTGGCCTCCCACCTTGTCTCACAGCTGTATAGCTTCTCTGTTCTGGAAGGTAACAACTGTCATCACTTTTTTTGCCTTTCTGGAAATATGTCGTCTATATCGCAACAAATAGGCACACCTATAGTTTCTACTCTCCTTTTTATGCAAATGATCAGGCTTGGTCTATCCTTCACTGTTGCTTTAACTTACCAGCTTATCTTAGGATATATTCCATAACAGCTTCCCTTTCTTTTGAGTGTTGCATAGCATTCAGTTCTATGAATGTGTTACAGTCATGTGACTATCCCCCACTGAACATTTATGTCTGTCATCACCAGCAAGCTTATGTGCAGTTTGTCACCTGGTGTGCATGCACAGAGTGCTAGCTGGTAAACTACTAAAAGTAGAATTGTTGGCTCAAAGAGCATGAAGAGATAAACAATCTTAAATAAATGACACAGTAAAGCAAGATGACTTTAAATTTAACAAAAAAATTCTATCCCTTCTGCTTTCCTGACCTGGAAACAAAGTCCTCATCAAGAAAGTCGTATAGTTGAACCTTGAGTGACAGGCTTGAGCTGGTGCTTTATGGTTGCACAAGGGCATTAGAGAGCAAGATCCATCCTTATGGATTTTCCTAAATGAGTTCACTCAGCTGCTGCTGCTCACTAGCAAGGGCCCTGGTCTGGAAGACTGCAAGGACAGTGTGCATCACCGTCATACTGATGTGATCCTTCACCTCCAGCAATACAGGCTGCTCCCACTCAGGCGGGGAGACAGAGGTAACAAGGCCAAGTGAGTCTTGGGTCCCCTTCATCACCATCCCACTTCTAAATAAAACCCACGCTACACTACAGAGGCCTCTACTGCCATCTGACTCAACCCGAGCACTTGCATTGTTTTAGAACACAATGTTGGGGCTTAGGGTATGCTTAGCGGGAGAGTGCTTGCCTAGCTTGCTGGAGCCCTGGGTGTAAGCCCCAGTACCACAAACAAGCAAACAACCCAAGGCATGATGTAGCTTTTGCTCATAAAATGCAAACCCTATTTATTAACCTAAAAGTTGATTTGACTTTTATGTTTATGTTCCATAGAAATCTTCATGCTAGATTTTTTTTTGAGACAGGATCTCCCTCTGTAGTTCAGCCTTGTCCTGAACTTAATATGTCACCCAGGCTGTTCAGCCTCCTGAGTGCTGGGATTACAGGGGGAGCTACCACATCCTGCTAATCTTTATATGGTGCTGGGAAATCAAACCCAGGGTCTTGCACATGTTAGGCAAGTGCCTTAACCACTGAGCAATACCCTAGGTTAGTCATAGTCTATTATGTGGGTCTTTTGGGGAAAGTAGATCTACTTAAAATAACTTATCTCCCTCTCTCTTTCTCTCTGTCTCTTTGTTTCATTTTGTGGTACTGTGGCTTGATCCCCAGCTTTTGCATGAGGTACATCCCAAGCTCATTTTGATA
This sequence comes from Ctenodactylus gundi, assembly GCA_004027205.1. Classification (NCBI taxonomy): domain Eukaryota; kingdom Metazoa; phylum Chordata; class Mammalia; order Rodentia; family Ctenodactylidae; genus Ctenodactylus; species Ctenodactylus gundi. The sequence continues at coordinate 78,564 of PVKB01004087.1, forward strand.
TTCAGACAGTGTCTTGTTAATAACTGAAGTTGTCCAGGCTGGGCTTGAACTTGCCATCCTCCTGCCTCAGCCTTGTAGAATGCTGGCATTACAGGCCTGCACTACCAGGTCTGGCTTCTTTCTTTCTTCAAGCCAAGGTCTTGCTGTGTAGTTCCCTGGAAAGCACCAAGTACCCAAGGCTGGTCTTGAACTTGTGATCCTCCTGCTTCAGCCTCCTTAGTACTGGGATTACAGGCATGCACCACCATGCTTGGTTTAGAATAAAGATTTCTATGCAGCTTGGTGTGTCTATATATCCAAGTTCTAGCTAATGGGATATAAGCAGAAGTGGTGTGTGCAGGATCTGTGGGTTGTCCACAGAGGGAGCGAGAGAGAGCAAACCCCTCTTATTATACCTTTCTGCTAAGTAACATGCAGACATGGTAGCTGGAGCTAGAACATCCATCTTGTCCATGAAGTAACCTTGGGAATACTGGCTACACAGAGCAGAGTGGGAAGAGAAAGTGTCTCGGATAACCTCGGCCACCTAGCTCCAGAATTGTGTGTGTGTGTGTGTGTGTGTGTGTGTGTGTGTGTGTGTGTGTGGTCCTGGGAATTGAACCTAGGGTCTTTGCATTGGGCTATCCCCCCAGCCCTTTTTATTTTTTATTTTGAGACAAAGTCTTCATAAGTTGCATAGCCTGAGTTTGAATTTGCAATTCTCCTGCCTCTGCCTCCCAGGGTGCTATGATTACAATGATCTCTAGAGTTTTAAAGAAGAGCAAATTTCTGTTAATTACATCACTGTTATTTTAAATTTTCTGTCACTTTCACCTGAACCTAATCCTAAATCATCTAGTTTCAAAACATAGGAAAAAGTAATTCCAGACTCGTTGTCTTTCAGTTGTGAATCATTTGTACGACTATGGGAAGTTACGCAATGAGACTTCATACTCCTCCCCACTTCACATAGAGACAAAATTATGTTCACCAAAGTCCACGCGAATGAGGGCACATTCCTTGGCAAGGGCTCTCCTACCTGGGCTTCATCTTCCTTCCTCTTCAAAGGCAGAGGTGAGATAGTCCTTCGGCACAATCCCAATGAGGTTGTTCAGCTCTCCTACCCACCAGCCATACATGTTGTATTCCTGAAAAATGAGAAGGGGATGGAGGCAGCTGGAGTCAGGTCATGCTCGGCAGGCATCTCACAGGGAGGCCGCGGGAGATTCTGTTGGTTGGTCTGCATGTCGGCACAGTAGTGTGAACTATTACCGCCTACTCAAAATTTATTTTTAAAGTTGTTATTGTTTTATTATTGGCAGTGGTACTTGGGATTGGAGCTAACCCCCTTGCCCATTTCTTTAAATTTTTATTTTGAGACACAATCTCACTAAGTTGCTAAATTTCCGAGGCTGGGCTCAAACTTGTGATCCTCCTGCCTCAGCCTCCCAGAGTGCTAAGATTACAGACCTGTGCTATCATGCCTGGCTTAAAATTTAAAAATGACATCTAGGTCTATGGCCATACCATGAAAACCATACTGTGAATGCACCAGATCTTTTCTAAAAAGTCATCTAGAGGAGGAAAGCAAACGTAATCATTTTGCCATTGCCTTGTCTATATTGTCAACTCAGCACACCGGATGCTATCGCTCGACTCACTTTTTTTTGTAACCAGGCAGGATGGTATGGCTTTTTCAAAGTTGCACACATGCTAAAATACTAGAACTCTAAAGACATTTATGGATTCAGGTCAGAGTTCCAGTCAATACTATTTATCAAGCATCTTATGTGTGCAAAGTGCCGTTTGAGTTCCGGTGAGGTCCACGGTGATGAATCAGAATGCTGCTCGCTCCTCGGGAGCCTATGGCACCGAATAATGGGCTTTGGAGCCAGACAGGCTGGGAGCTGGTCCCTGCTTGGTCATTTAGTGACCATGTGACTTGGTTCTCCTAGCTTTAACTTCATCTTAAGTGGAGGAGTAGCGTCTCCCCTCCCCTGGGTGGTGATGGTACATCACAGAAGTGAGAACAAGTCAAAGTGTCTGCTACATTGTAGGTGCGCTGAATGCTGGATTCCTTCCCTGGAAGAGATAGGGGCTTGACTCCACATCAGAGATGCCTGGCAGGACCTAAGTATCACAGACAGGGGCATGTGGGCAGGGCTGATAGGGCCCCAGTTCAGCTGGATTTGGAGGAACCATTGCACTATGAGTTTTCTGCACAATTGGCGGCTGAGTTATGGGGGATGGGGGGAGGAAGAAAACCAGACTGGTGACATGTAAAGGGTGCCTAGCATCAACTGGCTATCCTGTCATCTCTAGAGTTAACCACGCCCTCTTTGCCGGCTCTGCTGCTTCCCTTCCCTCCAGCAGATGACCATTTACCTACCTTGGACACAGTTTATTGAGCTCTAGCTACCAAACCACGAATTTACTTGTAGTGGCAATCACTTTTGCACTAAAGTAGGGGACATACCTTTCCCCTGGATTAAAACAATAATATGCACTTGTAAGTTTTTCTCCCTTGCTTTTCTCCTTCCTTTTCTTCCTCCCTCTCTTGCCTTCTTCTTTCTTGGTTCTATGGAGTCTGACCTCTGTTTCTAATGTAAATGGCTTTTATCAACATTGAGATGTCTTTGCAAAACAACTATTAGGCAGTCTCTGCTACAAGTCTGCCTTCCACATGTAATCATATACACCGCCTTCCATTCCACAGCCTTACTGGAAGAGTTCACTCTCTTACTGTCCAATTCTTCATGTCTAGTCAATCCTCAAGCCCCTCTAATGGGCTTCTGTCACTCACTCTCTTTTTCCCTTTGCCTTCTCAGTGTGCAGAGTCTCTTGGTACTTAGCATACATGACTTCTCAGCAGTGCTAGTGCTCACTGTTGACCCTTCCCCAAGCATGCGATCTCTCGGTCTCTGTGATCCGCACGTTCTCCCGGGTTTGTTCCTGTCTCTCTGGTAGCTTCTTCCTGCTCTCTGCCAGCTCACCTTTCTCTCTCTCTCTTTTTTTGTCCATGGTTCTGATTGGCCTTCTCCTCATCTGACTCGATGTATTTTCTTGGAGCAATCTCATATCTCTCCGTAGTTTACTATGTTTTTCTTAATGACTCATCAGTTAATTATGCCAGGTCAGATCTAAGTGATGGGCCCCAATACCCAAGTGCATGTCCATCAAACTGTTCAACCTCAAATATCATATATATTATATATAGTATCATATATAATATCATATATAATAATTTTTTTTTCTTTCTTTTCAGTATTGGAGATTGAACTCAGGTCTATTGCATTGAGCCACATCCTCAGACTTCCTTTTGGTACTGAGATAGGATTTTGCTAATTTGCCCAGTTTGGGCTTGAACTCATAACTAGAGTGCTGGGATGACAGGTCTGCCCCACCCAGCTTCTTTCTCCATCTCATGGCACTTGCTTCTGAGCAGCTTTCAGATCTCCACACTTGAGTGACTCTGGGGTCCAGAGCCTGTCCTCGCCACTCTGTCTGCAGCACCAGCTACACAGCCCACTGTGTGGCACCCTGTGCTTCTCTGGAGATGAGCTCACCACACTGCCCCCTGTCTGCCGGCCTTTCCCTCAATGTCCCTAGACAGGAGGTTCTGAGGGCTGGGCTTTTTTGGTTTTGTTTGCTGTAGTGTCCTGAGCACTTGGTATCCAGCACAGGTGCGACCAAACATTTGTTAAATGAAATGAAGCGGGTAGTGGGAATTTATACTCTGAGATGTGCAGGTCTAGTTGCTACTAATGCCAAGACAATCCCCTGGCAATTGAATTTGTTGTGGCAGGAAGAGATCAACTGTCTTTAGAGACAGTCTCCCCAAAAGGCTCCTGAAGTACCAAGAAGAGTCTCAAATGCCATAAGAAATGAGACTACTGAGTTAATCCTTTAGAACCAAGGAAATGCCTTTTGTGTGTGTGTGTGGTATTGGGGATTGAGCTCAGGGTCTTCACACTGAGCTACCTCCCCAGTCCGTTTTTATTTTTGATAGTCTCTTGAAGCCAAATTGCCCAGGCTGGGCTTGAACTTGAGATATTCCTATGTCAGCTTCCCAGAGAGCTGGGATCCCACTACTCAGGAGGCTAAGGCAGGATGACTGCTGTGAGTTCAAGGCCAGCCTGGACTACAGAGCGAGACCCTGTCTCTAAAACAAAACAAACAAACAAACAAACATAAAACAAGACAACCCCCCTCCCCCCAAAAAAAACCAATGCCCAGCCCTCATAACTTCCTGTCTAGTGACACTGAGCTCACTAATTGCTTTTAAAAAAATTAGTCTTAAGTGACTGAATATACTTGGGCTTAGTGGTACATATCTATAATCCCAGCATTCTAGGAGGCTAAGGCAGGAGCGTTTCAAGTTCAATTCTGGTCTCGGCAACTTAACAAGATCTTGTCTTGAAAAATAAAATGAGCTGGAGATGCAGATCAGGGTGGAGGCCTGGAGTCAATCCCCAGTACTGCAAAAATGAAGTGAAACAACAATAAGTAAAAAAATCTCAATAAAATAACAAAAACCTGAATGTGTCTTTCTACCACCTCTTCCTACACCATCCATTTTTATTTCTTACTTTCTCCAGGCCAATTGCTCCCTACAGTCTGCACTGCCCTGTGGGAAATTACCCAGAATTCCTCAGCCTGTGCCTGTCAGGACGTTTTTTAAGCTCATCTCAGTATAGGTTATATGACTGTCCTAAATTCAACACTGAAATTAGGGCAACTTCTGCCTTAACTTTTCTCATAGAGTTGTCCTGTGTTTACTGAGTTTCTAGAACATCTGTGTCTATGCAGTTTTACTGTGATAAGAAATACATGCTCTGCCTTCCTCTTTAAGGTAACTCGTAAGAACTAGCTTTAGCTCTTGATCGGCCCCTCTGGCAGAGGTGCGCAAAATGTTGCCCGGCAACCTTTTAATTGAAGCCAAGTTGCTTAAACACATGCGAAGTGTGGTCTTCAACCTGCAGGATGCTGTCATCTGCACCACCCGCAGAGGCTCTGCTAAGGCACTGGCTCTCTGGGACACTCACGATGTCCCCCCTCAAGAACTCTGACACTCACTTCACAATCCCGCTTCAGCTGTGATGCCAGAAGTAGAGACGAAGATTTAGGAAAGTGTTCTTTGCCAGTGCGAAGAGGGACAAACAAGGAGCAGATGAAGCTCAGCGGGGTACCTGCTGGGGCCGGGCTCCCGTCAGCTCACTCTCGCTGGAGGGGAACACTGACCTGCTGACTACAGATGTAGTGGCCTCACCACAGTGGTGGGAACCAAAATGAGTGAAATCAACTCTGCCCTTCAAAACAAAAGAGGAGGCAGGAGCGCAAAGAGGATGGCTCGGTCTCAGAGACCATATGCACCCTGCCGTGGGAGCCTGGGAGCTCCATCAAAGCACCTACAGGTCCCAGGATCTGGTTCTCTCTTCCAGATTTCATCCCTTGGCTGGGTATCTGCAAAGGACTGCAGGGCTGAGATGTTTAAAGCATGAATGGAAAATTTCTAGCCTTCTCTCCCACCACCACCCCCCATGCATTTCTCCAGCCCAGCCTGAACACCACGAGGTATTTTAAAATAATTTCTACTTTGATGAATTGCTGGGGAGTCCACAATTGCTCATAATCAAAGGGAGAAAAATGCAAATGAGATCCGGCCGAGAACTATCACCACCAAACGTTTATTTCACTGCACAGTGCCAAAAAGAATTAAAACAACATTAAACTCACAGCAATCATGTTTAAGCCCTCGTTTCCAAGAGCCAAATTGCACCACTCTGGATCATACAGATGTTCGTTAATTATGCTAATTTTTATTAAACTATTAAAATGGAGAGAGTACTGCCTCAGCCAGACAGACCCCAGCTCTGAAAGAACTCTGCTCTTGTCTAGGGGTGCTAATTTACTACATTTTTATTAAGTTGCTGATTCTTGGATTTTAGTTTTAGGATGGGAGAGAGAACTGAATTTTTGGGATCAGTATTTTCCATAAAGCCTGGCCTCTCTTTGCCCAGATGTTTGGAAAGACTGGAAAAATGCTGAGAGGTTCCCAGAAAACTTGAGGTTCTCAATGTCATTGTGTTTCTATCTTAAAGTGGGGACATCCACTTAGAAGTACCAATGCTGGGGTGTAAGAATTACACCTGATCCTCATTCCATAACTCCATGTATGGTAGGGCTAAGATTTTAATGATACAGAATTGTTACCTGAAGATGTTTTAGAAAAGACTATAAGAAGTCATTAAAAAATCTCAACAAAACCTTTGAGATCAGTGCTTATTTTTTGCTACTATCTTTAGAAGCCTTTCATCTGAAACAAGTGTGGTGTGTCTTTTGTTTTCATCAGAAATATTTCTAGGGTTGATTAAACATCTGTTTCTCCTAATACCAACCTTGTCTTACCTCCTCAAACCCTCTAAAGAGAGAAATCTTATGAGTTAACATTTGCCTATGTGCCCTCCTGTTTGGGGTGGAGGTGCTGTTGGCCTGGGTGAGTGGAGCATTGAGTGAACCTGAAACAAATGCAGCTCTCACTCACCACTGGCAACAATCAGAAGCGTGCATGGGGATTGCACACTGCTGTAAAGGATTTATGCTGCTAATCTCCATCAACCAGGAAAAAACCCTACCAAACCTGCCATAAAAAGAACAGCAAATTCTATAAACAAAAAAGCAGTATGGCCACCAACAACGGGCATGTCGCACAGCTTGACTCTGCCTCCAGTGGTTTCCTATTGCTGTTTATGGTTTCAAGACTGTCATGGACCTCCTCAGTGCTCCTCCTGTCACAGGGCCCTGAGTCCCTGTGTGGTGCTGCAAATACCCTGTCAGTAGGTGTCAGGGGATATCAGGGGAAAACCAGCAGGCGCCTATCATAAGCCTTAAAAGAGATTAAATACCCCTACTCCATGATTGCTACATTTTAATTTCTCTCCTCCCCGCTGGCTCCTATTTGTATAAGCTCTTCCATGGCTCCCCTGGAGTAGCACAGACATGACCTGGAATGACCATCCTGTCTTGGGATGAGAATTCAATTTCTAGGCTCAGTGAATCCAAGGCTGTTCCATCAAAAGGAATTCACCATCCTCTAGGGCACAGAGTCTTAAACTGGAGTCTGTGAACCCCTAGCCTGTCTATAGATGACTATACAGGAGAGTGACAGGAATCTTTGAATTTCCAAAGATGGGTGTAAAATTTTGTGTGCTTGTGTGTGTGTGTGTGTGTGTGTGTGTGTGTGTGTGTGTGTGTGTGTGTCTCATCCCCTAGGATGAGGCCTAGACTTTCTGTCAGACTCTCAAGGGGTTTATGAACTTTCCATAATTTACCAGCCAGCTTTGTAGGGGAAAATACAATGGTTCTTCTGGGCCATAGCTGTACTTTGGTCCAGCGTGGAAAACCCCCAACCCTTTATAAAAACTTACAGTGAAAGAGAATCAAGAATCCTCATTACTACTTCCTTGCTGGGTTTCCTACTCTTGAGTCTTTCCACAGCAGAGTGTGTTTCCTCTTCACAGGCTGGTTGAGCTTGCTTTTCCCTTCTAAGGCACTGTTCTCTTTAACCGTGACTTAAAACTTTTGGTGCCTTCTCACTTTCCATTCAAATCCACATGATGCTCTTCGTAGCAAGCTGTTTGACAGGCTCGGTTGCCCTGAGAACATTCCTCATAGAACCATTCTCTTTTCCCATTGAATTGTTTTCCAAGCCTCCGTGGAACAAGATTCCCGGAAAATGTCTCACACTTTTGTTCTCTTGGCCATCAAAGTTCACAATAGAAGTGTTGTAAATAAGAGACTTCCTCTTCAAGAAAACAATCAATCAGTCTCTAACACAAGAGATCAATCAATGCTTGATATATATATATATATATATATATATATATATATATATATATATGGGAAAAACCAATCAATCACAGAAGTATTGGTTTATGATTGGCTATTTCTCTTATTAGTGCTTGTGCATCATACATTATCCTTAGTAAAGATGGGGAAATTCAAAATCCTAAGCAGAGTAAATTGTAATGTTCCAGGTCTGCCAAAAACCATCATATAGTTAGTTTGGATTGCCCCATGAATCCTCTACTCCTAAAATGCAGCTCTGGAAACTCAGTGCTAGCTTAGAATATCACAAATTATTAATTGGGAACTCCAAATCAGCAATCCTTCCAATTGCTGGGAAAACAAGGCGGGGTACAGGAATTTTTCACCAAAGATAAACAAGGACCCATTTATCAGGAATTTTCCTGAAGGAGAAAGGGAGTGAATGAATGGTCAGTTGGGTGGTCAACGAATTAGTGGCACTAGAAGGGACTGAGCCGAGCCCTTGGCTCAAACCTTGAGTAGCTGGGTGGCTGTTTTACACTGTGTTTTAACATCTTGGCAACCATTTTCTCTTTTTTCATTATTTAGAGTTTTGGTCTATAAATCATAATAAAAATGAATCATTAAATTTGCCTCAATTGAGCCAGTTTTATTTATTGTTACATTTCAGGGGACTTGCTAACCTGAAGATTGATGGGCTTGGGTATGGGGGAAGATAAGTGAGTGTAAGAAAGCACACATGGGGAGGCTGGGACAGTCAGGAGAAGCGGCTGGGGGGCTAGTGGTGACAATCTACGGAGCACGCTGCCCCCCACCTAAGAGCTGCCTGTCCTGAAGAGAATCGTGCCACCTGGATGGGGGTTCTGAGAGCACTTGAGAATGAGGGCATGTCTGTCCTGAAGAGGGTGTGAGTACTGAACAGCTAAGTGAAGGCCAGGCAGGTGTGCCGGTTAAGTGCACGCACTGGACGTGGTTGGCGAGAGCAGTGTGCACAAAAACCCAGAATGGCCCTACAAGTATGTGAGACTAAAATCAGAACCTGCGGAGACAGGGACGTAAGGGAAGAGGTAAGAGAACAGCGCACAACTTGAGCTTTACCAAAAGGAGAGAGAAAGGAGAAAGGGAAGTAAACACTTCGCAGATGGGAGAAAACAAGGTGCCAAGTGCAGAATTCAGGAACAATAGAGACAGCACCATTTCGGAACTGATAGAATTGTGATACCATGTGAGACGGGTGTATTAATATGTATTCCATAAACTGCGCAGCTCGCAGCTCTCCACCGCTCTGTTTTGCTCTGACCGCAGTACCAGCCTCAGGCACCACAACACAATTTGGAAACAATGTGACGGAAATGTTTAATCTGCTCGGCCCATCTGTGCTGCGTATTTCTCCAGATCTCCCTGAGAGAGGCGCCTTGAATCTCCACATTGCCTTTAATATTCTCCTAAATCACCTCCCCACTGCACTTCAAGGGCCATTGCTACAATATCACAGGTTCATCTAAAGTGCAATGGGGAGGGGGTGGGGGGAGGCGCAGGCTGGGAGATTTTTTATTTTAAAATAATTTCCAGAATCGTCTTTTCTGCTTCCTTTAAAAAAAGAAGAAAAGTTATTCTGTTGTTGCCGTGAGGTTATTGAGGTTGTTTGGTGCAAAACAGGGTAGAGCAGAGTGAAATCATTCTCCAAAGAATTATTTTTATTAATCTTGATTCTCTCAATTGGACATGGGAGGGGTGAGCAGCTGCTGCTTTCTCTCCTCGCTTTCTTGCATCTGCCGAGGCTGAGGTGCCTGTCTGGGGCTGGAGCTCTCTCTTTACACTCAGGGCATCAGGTCCCGGCTTCCTAGTTCCCAGGGCCAAACCTGACCCTGCCCCGCTCTAAACAAAGCACTCCTTTGAGGATAAGTATACATTTAGTCCCTAGCCAACATGCCCTCATCAGAAAAGACCACTTCATATTTTTAATTTCAGCTTAAAGCTTTACATTTTCCCTCTTCAGGTATGGATGTGCCAGATTTTGGCTGCCCTTCCCCAACTTGATTTTGTCCCATTGGGCTAGCTATGGCCAGAATACAGGAAGCTAGAGTCAGGTTTCAGAGAAAGAGAGGACGACAAGTGGCTGGGTTTCAAGCCCTAGACAAACGGAAGAGTTACACATCACTAAGAAAATTAGGATTCCTTTTGCTTTGTGAATTAAAGAAATGAATAATTTAATCCTCAAGATTGTTCCGGCGAGGGAAAGGCAACGTCCCAGTTGCGGAGCCCTACAGCCTGTCGGTGTGTTACATCATCTGCACACATAGGCGTTTCCATGACAACAGCTTATAGCTTCATTTCCTGGATCCCTCTAGGGGGTGTCACAGCCAGATCCACCTGCTTTTCACCCTACCCTCGGTGGGGTCATGGTAAGGTCGCCAGAATAAATGAACGCGGGTACTAATGATCTGTTTACTGCTGTTTATGCTCTGTGTGTCAGGGGCACGCACATTTAGAGAGCTCATTATGGTTGCAATTAGAATGCACCATCGCTAGATATTTAACTCCTTTTTCTTTTAAATTAGCATTTTAATAACATTCTTTGAGCAGAGAAACAAAATGACCATTTTTCACGGACAAACTTCTAGCTGTAGGTGCAACTTTAATGGCAAAGTTGTGAAGGGGAAAGGAGGGAGAGAAAGGGCCATTTTTACCACTTTCACCCTCCTCTTTACCAAAAGGATATTTTTATTTGCTTTCTAACACACTCAATTTCCTAAATTTGTTTTGAATCCAATTATTTTGGGTGGTTTAAAGTACCACACTCTTGTTGGACGGAAATTAGAAGCGATTGAAATTAACTTTTTATGTGACCTGTGAAAGGGGCTAAAATAATTACAAGTGTGTAGAAGAAATCCTCTCTCCAAAAACCCTGGCTGCAGGAGTGGGCCGTGATCCGATGATATCATTATTGGAATATCTTTATAGTGCAACTGCAAGGGCTTTTTTTTTTCTCTTTAAAAAGGTGGCTGCAATTATTGGTTGTATCTTACAATTCTGAGGGTTATTCTGTAGAGGGTAAGTGAAGATAAAAACTTGTCATTATAGGATAAATAAGAAGCTGCAAGAATGAAAGCAATAACCTGGCTTTATTTACAATAAAAAATGGCCAGATCCTGGAGCATCAAAAACCAGGAGAGTTTGGGACAGGAAAGAAAAAAATACAGAGACTCGATTGGTCAGAATAAGGCATGGCTTTTTAGGAACCTGCTTACACCTTTTCTAGGTGTTTATAGATGCTCTGTTTGTGTAAAGTACAGTGAAAAATAACAATTTGAATGTTTCGATTATCTTTCCTAGTCTGTTCCATTTTCATTATTTATTTCCTATAAATCGGGACCTAGCTGAACATAATTCTACAGACAAGAAGGTGGATTGGACAGGCAATGGGAACAGGGAAATGGATGGTGGGTGCGTGTGAGACAGATGCTACATGCTTATGAAAAGGAGCGGTGCGTCTGCTTGTGAACACTCGCGGAGTAGAAGAAGCAAGCGTGTAAACTAACAGGAACTTATGAGCAGAAAAGAAACGTGCAAAGGAGGTTATGTGGGAACAGGTACAGAGAGCCGGAGAAGGTTTGCTTTTTCCTACCCTCCTGGAATCCACGTCCAAGTTCCGCCTAAGATGTCCCACACTTGCTGTGGCTCCTGTGAACCTCACAAGCCTTTCCATGACAACAGACGGGGATTTCACAGCCAGAGGACTTGAGAGGTCAATAGTTGAAAAGCAAGAGTTAGAAAGAGAGATCTTTATCCACAGCAAAACAATCCCACTAACCACCCCCTCCACAAGAGAGAAGGAAGGAAGAAAGAAAAAATTTAAATACACAGCAGGAGGAAAAAAAAAAGGAGTCTAAAAAAATGCAAGTTTCAAATGTTTATGCTTTTGCACCAGGCGCGGTTGCACCTTAGAATCTGCCATTTCATAAATAAAATACGGATGGCACAGACTATAATTTGGTGATAGCTACCCCAGGACATATCTAGAGGCACTTCTGTTATTTTAATTAAATACTGCATTATGGGTTGTGACAAACACATAGCTATTGCGTAAATGAATTCAGAATTAAAGTGTTACTTAGGCATCCAGTAATTTTTGTTTCATCCCTCAGTTTTACAAAGCAAATAGCTATAAAATCAAGATGTTTGTTCATTTACAGATGGAATAGGATTGTTGTTGCTGTTTTTTTTCTCCTTAATCCTCAAGCAGAAAAAGCAGACAGAGTTTAGAATCTGGCTTCTAACACTCTTAGCTTACTAGCCACATCACAAAGAAAAGCCCTGGACCATAATGTGAGTTGTTGAATATTAATTGCTGGGATTACGCTTATCTTTCTAGCTGGGTTCTGTCTTTTAATAATTACTCTGAATGGGCTGCGGTCTTACACAGCCAGGAGATTTTTCTCCTTTGTCAAACAGAAACACAGTTAATTTTAGTTTATAAAAGAAAAGAATCATAAAGTTCATAATGCTCTACGAAAGTTTTTAGTATTTGGAGCTCTTCCCAAATACAGAATATTAGTAGGAACAGAGAAATCATTGGATCTCTTTGCTAAAAAGATGACATATTTCTGCATTAAAAAGAAAAAAATCACATTTTTTCACTTTAGCCATATTAATGTTTCCTTAATGAAGCTGGTGGCAAAATTTGACATAGTTATTTGGTTAGTTTAATGTCACCTCAGTAGCAAATCATGAGAAAAGTCCAGAATATTATCATCTATTGGGGGAAGATTTTTCACTTAAAATTATTATGAGAGAGTAAAAGGATTGTTGTTCAAATCTGGTGATTTAATTGTATCTTTTATGTGTCGTGGCAAGTTGAAAATTTTTAAATAGCCAAGTGTTCTGAAACTATTGCCTATTAGTTCTAGTCTGAGTTATCAACATGATCTTGCCTTAAATACCTTATGTGTGTGAATGTCTGCAAATTTTGCCTTTCTGTTCTAATCAATTACCCCAAATTCTCCGTAACAAATCCTACGCCCTCCATAGAAGTTACTGCCTTGCATATTTGCAATGAAGCTTCAATTTGCTTCAATGTTTGGTGAGGCGGTTGGAGGGCTGAAATCATCCAATATCCAGAAAACCTGGCAGGAGAGTCTGAGAGGCTGAATTTCTTTTGAGAAAATAATTACACAGAAACAAAGCGTTTGCAACTCCTTTTAAATAGGGCATCTCACCGAAATGTCATCCAGCCTCTTTGGCAGATTAGTGAGGAGTTTATTACTAAATCTCTGTCTAATAAACGTGCAGCTGACTCTGGAGGAGCTGCTTGCTATAATACTGGCGTCAGGAAATGGAGGGAATGTCAGAGTTAAAGACACAAATTTTCCCCGTAATATATTCGAATGGAAACCTCTGAATCCAATACTACATGGGCATATCTAATAAATTCACAATATTTCAGTCTCAACAGCCTTCACCGGTTAGTTTTAAAGATTTATGTGGTAAAAAATTACTCAGTGATGAATATGGTTTATTCTGTGCAGTATTGGAGGTATAAGAAATTAAACTACCGTCTTTAACAGTGAATTTATTATTACCTCTGTCAAAAGACGAAGGCTTTAACAGCTTTTGTTATAAATTCACTGCAGAATAAATGGCTAGTATTTTTTACACTGGAGTTTGTAAAGCACCGGGCGATTCTGAGCATTAACCTAACCCTGCCATGGCTTATGTGGTTCTAGGTAAAGTCTCTGTCTGGACCTTGTAGTTAATTATCTCGTGCAGAACTTTCCACCTGAGTGAGATATGTGTGTGTGTGTGTGTGTGTGTGTGTGTGTGTGTGTTCTGAAAGTGAAGGGTCCTGTCTCGGATAACAGTTTAGAAATAATAAGGAGATGAAAAAGGGAAATGTCAATTGTTTTTTCTTTTTTAAAAAATGAGTTTTATAACAAATGGCCAGGACTCACAGGATAGGGTTGGAGTGTGTTTGGGCCTCTTGAGGGCGGGTTTACATGCATGCAAGTGCACACCCACATAAATACCCTCTCCCTTTTGTCCTCTCTTGGAATGGGTGTCCCCTCATTTATAAAAATTACCTGGAAGGAATGAGGCTGCCAGGGTTTGTTCTAGACGATTGGTTCCTGTCTGGGGGAAAGGAATGGCCTCTACTGAATTTGACCGGTGTATGACCGTTGCCTTCCAGCTGACCCCAAATCCCATTCCCATCCTCCTAACTCTGTAGCCTCCCATAGGGGTTATTAATGAGAGAAAACACCACCACCATCATCATCTTCGTCATCACGGCAGTGTTGACTTGCTTGTTAACATGAAACGGGGTGGTGGGGACAGCTTCTGTTTCTCTCCTGGACTACCATAAATAAGAAAAGATACTTTCCAATAATATTCCCCCACCCTCCCCTTCGGTTAGGTCAGAGGTGAATAATAGCTCTTTGACAGGCATTGATCAGTTTCATCAACGTTCAGGCAGCCTGTGCCCCAGGCCTATGCTCTCCCTACTCGCTACCCCCAAATAACCTCCCAAGGAAACCCGCCCAACCCCCCACTCAGCAAACCGGAGGGTATATTGCCTGAGGAAGTCCTAAATGGACACTAGATGTCACCAAACACCTCCTTTCCCTCAGAGCCCTGAAATTAAAAAAAAAAGAAAATCTTTCATTTAAAGCAATTGAAGAAATTAACTTATCTGTTTTTATGAGGGCTCTTGTCACATTCAACTCAGCACACTTAGAAGAGAAGGTACTGCGGCATTTAGATAAGTTTTACAACATACAAATCTCTTCTGGAGAGGATGAAGTCAAAGGAGAGGAAAGGTCTACATGCTTAAGTAGTCCTTTGAGTGAGTGGGTGGAGAAAACTGGGTTTTAAAAAATCCCATTACGACAGAATCAGTGTTATGTTAACACAGTCCAGGTGGGCTGGGACCAGCCCTGTTGCATACAGATGACTAGATGTTGGTTTTGGAGCCAGGATCAAGTCTTAATGTAAGTAGCTCCACCCCAGGGGACAAAAGAAGTTCAGCTTTATCCCTGTATGATCTGAGAGCATCATGTGGTCCATGTTCAACTGGATCCTGCCTGTAAGGATCCTTGTCTCCGTCAGTAGTGTATTTGGGCTGCGAGACTATCTCCCTGGCCAGATGAGCTACTTACGTGGTGCCCGACTTGTTGCTCAAGGCTGACTTCCATGGATGTAAGGCATAAAGAGACGAAAGACCAATTTATACAGCACAAGATCCAACCTAGGGGAGGCATCCTCCTGGTTCAGTCTACCTTAAACTTCATGTAGGGTCCCTTTTTCCATTTGAGTCAGCTGTGGAAAAGCTTTTATTTTTCTCTCTTTAATTTTCCTTCATCTGCTGGAAAGCTCATGTTATCAGTGTTATTTTTCAAATGGGTGTTGTTAATTTAAGAGTTAAGAAGCACCTCTGTACCTTAAAAGGAATGTTCCCTAGCGTGAGTCCATGAAGCCTGGAAGTAAGAGTCAGTTCTTTGAAAGCTGGGACTTGTGATCTGTCTTACCCAAAAAAGAGGCTTTTTACCTTTCTTTCTCCCCCATATAACAAGTGACCTTAGTGGTGCTAGTCCACAGTAGAGCTCCGACATCCTGAGATAAAGGGAACCAGGCCAGGGCACAGCCCTATCACACAGAGGGTGATTCAGCACCTGCCCTGTCATGCCTGGTGCCCAGGCTGAATGGATTTTTGGAATACACCTGTTGTTGAGCCCCTGCCAAGCACTGATGGCCACTAACCCCCAAATCACTTTTCCCCACTGTTGATGTTTGGAATGTCAGACAGGACTGAGCAGCAGCCGGCGTGTATTTCAAACACAGCAGATGGATTTTTATATTAGCTCCTATTTCATGTTCAGGCAGAGCGACCGCCACACTAAAACCGCAGCCTCGGTGCTGCCGAGTTTGCTTCTGTGAGATTAATTCTGTGAAATTAATTGGGACAAGATTGAAAAGGAAATTAAAATGCAGCTGAGTGAACAGGCCTTTCAAACACCTTTTTCCTGCTCTATTCAAACTTGAATTCTGCGGTGGTCGCTGGCATCGTGGGAAGTAATTTACGAGAGGCAGGCTCTCAGGAGCCATCGGTTACGTATGAGGAGACCTGCGCCAGTGCCACAATCTGGAGCCACTGAAGAGCGCTAAACACCCTGCTGTGGCCTGTGCTGTGGCCTGTGCTGTGTCCCGGCTCTGCTTCAGGGAGGAAGGGAAGCTCAGTCCCTTACCAGAAAAAGCTGTTCAGAAATATCTGGGCCCAAAAGGAGTGCAAGAACATCCGCTGGATGCTCAGATCTGCTTCGTTATTAAAATTTTCCTTTAATATATTTTAAGACCCAAATTGGAAGTTGGTGAATTAAGTGGGCATGAAGCTGCATGGGGCCTAGGAAAGGAGGGATGTGTTGCGGGAGGTCAGCAGGGGTCCTGCTGACTGTGCTGTTGGTTACAGTTTCCGAGCTTTGGATGCATGGCTCTCTCTTCTGCTGGAAGAGAAGTTTACAAGTTCTTCTCAGATGGCAGTGAGGGGATCTCTCAGACGAGGAGAGGCACTGTGGATTTCCATGTACACCTCTTACTGGGTAGCTTCCTATATCCAAACGAGAGTCTTTTGTTCCTTAGCACATTTCTAAATGAGTTTTTTGGCCTATGAACTTCTTAATTCACCAATAAAGTATTGAAACCCAGGTAGGTACCTAAAGCTAATCCAAAGGTTTGCTTCTCTATTAGAGGAATGGAGCAGAATACATTAATAGTTTCTTTTTCCTGGGTGAAGGGCACTTTGTATAAATGCTGAAATGGAAGCATCATAATAACTCTATGTATAGAAATTTTATCACTTTTTACTGATGAGGAAATTGAGGATTAGCAAGATTAAATATTTTTCCCTGGGCCACATAAATAATCCATCTGTTGTTAATTGCTTTCCTGAGAGGAGGACAGGTGATGGACATTTGGTGAACTATGAGGTGTATCCTTCTTGCCCAGCCAGCCAATCACTTTCTCTAGAGATTTTTTCATTGTTGTTTTTGTTTGTTTTTGAGAAAGAGTATGTTTCTTTTTCTGGGATCATTTGCAAAGGCAACACTCAAAGACTTCCCTGAGGTTGTTCCTAGAATTCCGGGGATCAAGGCTGGATCATACCTGCGTATCTACTAAGAAAAAGCCATGTAGGGTGTAGTAGCATGCACCTATAATTCCATCTATTCTGGAGGCTGAGACAGAAGGATCCATGGGCAATTTGGTGATAACATTCCTCAAAATAAAGAGGGCTGAGAAGGTAGCTCAGCGGTAGAGCACTTGCCAAGCATACTTGAGACCTTGGGTTCAATCCCTAGCTCCATAAAGAACAAAAATCTAACATATACCCTTCCCTGCTAAAATAAAGCACAAGAGGCTACAGGGGCCTAGAACTAAAAGCTGACTCCCTCTCCTCCATGCCCCCTTGGCCCACTTCCTTGTCCAGAGGACTTCCTTTCTCTAGCACAAACTCTTCTTCCTGATGTTTCTTGCACTGGGCAAAAAAGGGGTGGGGGAAATCAATGCATCTATGAGGGCTGAAGACAAATGAGCTGAGTGTTGGAATTTTTGTTGTTGCTTTTCTGATAGTGGGGATTGAACCCAAGGCCTTCTTACTGAGCTGTATCTCCAGACCTTTTTATGTTTTATTTTGAGGCAAGGTCTAAGTTGCGCAGACTGGGCTCAAACTTGAGATCTTCCTGCCTCAGCCTTCCACAATGCTAGGATTACAGGTATAAGCCACCAAGCCTGGGTTGTTGTTTAAACCAAGTAAGTAATTGAAGACATATTTCTGAGTGGAACGTCTTCAGTTTTGCAGTAATTCATGCCCATCATCATTAGAGTGGAAATATCAGAGACAGAAGGAATCTTAGATATCATTCAACACAGTCCTCTTATTTTACAGGCAGGGAACACGTGCAGGCAAACTGAGTGGCACAGTTGCCTCTTGCATTTTTCAGGGGAACAGACTTCCTCAGATTCCTAAATAACATCCTCACTGCCTAATTAACAGTACAGAGGTACTACTGGCTGGAGAGAAAAAATAACACGGGGCTTTCTGGATACCATTTGCTTGGACTAAACTCAACTTGGTCAGTTCTGGTTCTCCTCCAGGTGTGATAGGCAGGGAGCAGAGGGCAACTGAGCCAGTAAAGGAAGACAGCTGGGACAAATATGGGATGACCTCAGGATCCCACAGGAGATCATCCAAGAGTAGGAATGACTAATTTCTGCATAGACAACAGCTACCTGAAAATGGTACCAGCAGAATCTCCTTTTTTTTTTTTTTTAAAGACAGGATGTAGTCAAGGATGGTCCCGAAGTCACTATGTAGCCCAGGCTGGCCTCAAATTCACAGCAATCTGCCTGCCTCAGCCTCCTGACTGCTGGGATTACAGGTGTACACCACCATGCCCAGTTTAGGGAGAATCCAGACCAGTGGTTTGTGCTTGCTGGGCAAGTGCTTTAGCCACTGAGCTATGCTACCAGCCTAGAAACTCCTTTTTTATGAGTTGTGTCATTTATGCTTGTTAGAGGCAAGAGAATGGTGGCCTTTTAAGGTTCCTTCCTGGCCAAGGACTCTGGTTTTTTTTAGGTAGTAGAGAGGTTAGGTGGTAGAATGAAGGTAGATTTGATCTGTGATGCTCTCCAAGGAAGAATGGAATGAAGTAAGCAAGAGTTCCGCAGAGCTCTTGGCTTTTCTGCTCCTCCTTGATGCACAGGTCAGCGACACAGGGAAGGGAGGCAGTTGGTATAGAGTGTGGGGCAAGAGATGCAATACTATAATGGTAAAAGATGAAAATGGACTTAGCACTACGAGAAGAATGGAGAAAGAAGCCAATAGAACCAGAGAAGCTAAGTACTTTCATTGAATTAAGCTCTTATGTATTAGCTTTTAGTACTGAAAGAGGGGAAGAGAAGTTTGTTTGTTTTTTTTTTTTTAAACCAGGTAGGGTTGGTTCCTTCATATTCTCTGGGACCTCTCAAAAATACCATAGCCATGGTAACATAGCTGGCTCCATATTGCAGGACAAGTCACACAAACCCCCTTCTAACTGCAGGAAAGTGACCCCCCAGTGAGAATCCATTAACAAAGGCAAAAGACACGAAAAACAAACAAAATAATCATGATTGAGAGAGAGAGAGAGAGAGAGAGAGAGAGAGAGAGAGAGAGAGAGAGTAGAAGAGAGAGAGGGAGGGAGGGAGAGAGAGAGGGCCAGCAGACAGTCTGGCTGTGTTCTCCCCCCTCCTGCTGCAGGCACCTCCAGACAATGTAAACAGTTAATTTGTTCACCTGCAGGCTCTGGGCAAACAGAGGCCTGGTCACACCTGAGTGGATAACTCGATTACCCCCATAATGCCAGTGTGGTAATGTACACAAATTCTATTACACGGCAAACCTTGCTTTCGGGCATCTGAAATACCAATCAGGCCAATGTCCACTCCCTTCTTTGCTTCCAATTTATTCTTGGTGTATTGGAGCTGCACCGAAATGGCACTGAGTTAGGGAACCAGAAGAAATCACTGTGACTCCCTAAGCAGCACCCACAGGACTCTGAATCTCCCACAAAGGTTTGGTCTAAGTTTAGTCCTTGTTTAAAGAAGCCTGATTCATTGGACTCAGTGAAAGGTATCTTGGGTCAGACTTGGTCTGTTTCCTAAGGGGCTCCTGGTATATTTCAAATCAAATTCTTGGCCATGTAGTCACATTCAAAGAATAAACATAAAAGTAAATGATGGGTTAATACCACGGGTTTTCAATTTTCCTTTCCATAATCCACCTAGTCAGCAATGAAGGAGCAAATTGTACCTATCTCAAAAGTGTTCGTAGATATTGATTGGCTACATAGAGAGGTGTTTTTTTTTTTTAAATAAGTTCTTTTAGAAGCATAACCTATTATCTTGGCCGACCTATAGAATATGTGTGGTCTTTCTTTACAAAGACAGTACTTACGGATCCTTTTAAACTCTAGCCCATGAATTTGAAATCTTTACAATAGCGATGAGTCAGCAATAATCCTTTTTTTTTTTTTCAATGCTGGGGATTGAATCTAGGGCCTTTTGCATTTTTAAAAACCCTGTTACTTTCTGACCAACAATTTTACTTGTGAGATGGTCACCTGGGCCTAGGGGTTAATTTATGACAGAGGAAGAGAATAAAGCTCGCTGGTCTGTGTGGGATCAGAGTCTTGGAGATCTTGGCCCTATCAGCACTTGCTCAAGCCAATTGTGCTAACCAGCTCTGACTCCTCCCTCCATAGATAATTATATTACAGTCTCATTTATCTATAAATGAAATAAGCAGGCAGCTTACCTAGCTCGAACATTTTCCATGGTATTATATGCTAATAAGTCATGTATACAGTGAGGCCTTTTAGTATCACAATCCTTGAGAAAGATAACATTTTGATTGGCAGTAGTTTAGCATTAGGTCTGCTTTGTCTTTAAGTTTGAAAATTGATTACTGAATCTGAATTTTTAATAAAAATTTCCCCTCACAACTGCAAATAAATGGAGATTTACTTTATGTGTGAGAAAGCTATGTGATCTGCACAGAGAGGTGTTATAACATGCAGTGATTCGGGTTATGGTGATTACATCATCAAGATGAAAAACTTACCCAGGCAAGGGAGTGCATGCCTGTAATCCCAAGTACTCTAGGGAGCTGGGAGAGGGGATCACAAGTTCAAGCCCAATCTGGGCAAATTAGCAAGACTCTGTTGCCAAATAAAAAAAGAAAAAAGTGCTAGGGATGTAGCTTCTCATGAAGTGCTTGTGTTTAATCTTTAGTACCAATAAATAAATAAATAAATAAAGGAAATTGACTATTAACCCCACACCCTATGTCCTTACCTTACTCAGAATGCGGATGAGGTCACCCCGTTGGAAAGATAGTTCATCTGGCTGATCACCATGGCAATCCCATAGGCCCTGATAATAATTGGTGTAGTCCACTGGTCAAAGAGAAGAGACATAAAAGTTAAAAGGATGAAGTCTTTTTGAAAGAGCCATATTTTTGCTGTGAATGGATACCAAGATCTGATATGGCCCCTAGGAAACTTAAGACTCAGGGAGTCCAGATGAGATACAGCCAAACACTCAGCATGAGCAAAGGACTCTGGGAGAAAGAGATCATTAACTAACATTAAATATTTACAGATCACCTCTAGTAGAATGCTGCTCAACCAAATGATAATATATTTATTTATTAATAAAAGAAAATCAGGCAGGTAATTTTTCAGTTGGCTTGTAAATAAGAAGCACAAAAAGCTTTCCTGTCAGACTTTCTCAACACAGAACATCTGAACAATCCAGCGATTCTCTCCCTTGTGCATGTGAAGGAATAGGGTGTCTCTGACTTCTGCCTGTTACCAGGAGAGGCTGAATTAGCTAGCACACTTTGGCATCACTGCTCACATTTTGGCCTCCTGTTACATGGGAGTTCCATCCTGGGTCCTTGCCATACAGGTACTGTATGAAGTAATCACCAATAAATATTGAAACGAATAGCCCAGTCTTTAAGCAGAACCATGGGGGTGTCTCATCCATTACAACTAAATTCTGGGTGGGCTGGCTCTTTTCCAGCATCTCATTTATAGACCCTGAACATGCCTGCCAAGATTTATCTGCCAGCCCCTGGGGGAACAGAAACCAAAGTGATCTGCATTAAAAATGAAAGCAACTGAAGACGACAAACCAAGCTTTAGAAGCACTGGGGAGATTTACTGGGCTTCTCAGCAAGACTAGATGGCAATGATGCCACAGGACAGCCATCGATTCTTAACAATGAAGAATTCGTATCGATCCTCTTCTACCCGGAAAGGTTAAACACTGGAGTACAAAGTGAGAGAGGATCTGGGGATTTGAATGACAGGAGAGCTAATGCCCACTGGACTACGGATGCTCTCTGTTCCTTAGGACTCTTTCCAAGAGCTGTAAACCAAGCACCTCCCAAATGTGAAATCTGATTGGTGGGATTCAGAAGTCCTGTGTTCTAGTTAAACTTTATGTGACTTTTGGGAATCTATTCTACCAATCCCCACCTTTCCCTTTATTTGTTTGGACTCTCCCATGAGCAGTGATGGTGCCAGTTGCTGAAATAGATGAGGCAAGTGGGCACTGGGGACAAAGAGGCCCTGGCTACACACACACACACACACACACACACACACACACACTCTACTTGTTTCTATCTTTCGAGCAAATCAAACAATAAAAGCACAAGGAAACAAAAATCCCTATATGTCTCTGGAAAATAACTTTGGTAGGAATCTTAAATGCACAAAAACAGGAAGATAGAGCTATTTAGTTATGACTTATATCACAAACAAGTAAAAATGTCAAACACACAGAAACTTGGGTATGTTTTGTTTGCACAGAAAATCATTTGTGTATATAGCAGACAACAGAGGGCAGCAAACAAAATCACCACAGCCGGCGAAGTAGGAATGGGTTTGGAAGAAAAATACACCGAGAAAAAAATGCTGACTATCGAAGAGACAAAGCGCTTACATTGTGAGGATATGAGTACATGAAATAATAGAGAAATATCAGTCACCGAAGAGCGAAAGTAGTTTTCCCAGAGGATGTATTATACACTTTCAATTGTAAAGGAGTTGATAAATCCCTGTAAGATTTTGACTAAATTTAGAGTGAGAAGTATATGGCCTTCAATACTCTTTATTAATTTACTTATTTATTAATTTTTGTGGTACTAGGATTGAGCCCAAGGCTTTCTTGGCTCATTTTTATTTTTGATTTTTGAGACAGGGTCTCACTTAGGGGCTATATTGCCCAGGTGGGGCTTGAACTTATGATCCTCTTGCCTTAGCTTCCCAGAGTGCTGGGATTACTGAGTGCCTGCACCAACAGGCCCAGAAAAAACCCCTATTTTTATAAAAATGATTTTTTTCTATTATATAAACATTCATGAAGAACTGGACTCTATGGCGCATACCTGTAGTCTTAGCACTGGGAGGTTGAGGCAGGAGGATCACAAGTTTGAGCCCAGCATGGGCAATATAGTGACACAGGGAGATCCCCTCTGGAAGTAGAATATAAAAACGAGCTGAAGGTTTATCTCAGTATGAAGTTCCTGGGCTCAATCTTCAGAAATATATATATATATATATATATAAAACCTAACTTGAAGGCTGGAGGAATGGCACAGCAGTTGAAGTGCTTGCCTAGCAAGTGCCAAGCCCTGAGTCGGATTCTCCAGCACTACACACACTTATAATCCCAGCACTTGAGAGGCTGAGGCAGGAAGATTGCTGTGAATCTGAGGCCAGCATAGTTCAGAACCAGCCTAGACTGCAGAGTGAGACCCTGTCTCAAAAATAAAACCAACTGAACAAAAAAACTTAACTTGATAGTTTTGAATGGTAAGAAGACTGACCAAGCCATGTTGGATTCTTCCAGCCCAGCAGACAGTCACTCGGAGATACTTCTCTCTGCAGTGTGCCTGAGTGAGGAACAGCTCCTAAGATCTGGGGTGCCTTTTGGATACACATGTAAAAAGTTATTTCATATTGGGTATATGGGACCTGGGAAAACACCTGGAAAAAGACCTATGATACAAGCACAATAGATCAGAGAGAAAGCAGGAAGTTAGGAGGAAAGACAAGAGTCTTCCAGGAAAAAAGACAAAAAAGGCCTTTGGTGTCCAGGAGTCCGAGAGAGAGACAGAATAGGGATCATTAGTACAGAACCAGAGTGAGACAGTTCTGAAAACAGGCAGAAGAAACTGGCTAAGAACTGGGAAAAGAGCTGCCACATGTAATCCCAGTCCTTTGGGAAGCTGAAGTGGGAGGATTGCAAGTTCGAGCCTAGCCCGAGTAATTTAGTGGTCTTGTTTACAACTTAGTGAAATCATATTTCAAAATTAAAAAAAATGAAAAGGGCTGGGGCTGTAGCTCAGAATGAAGGCCCTGGATTCAATCTCAGTACTGCACACCTATAAACACACCCTGGGAAAAGGTCGAACCTTCCATCTAGGTAGAGGTATTCTGATACTAAGGAACTCAGTGAGGAGTAGTTCTTTACCTGAATAAAGATAAAGCTGTGTTACAGACTCCCTGTTTCACACATGTGATCTGCATTTATGGGGATCTGTGCATGCAGCTTCACTAATTCATTTCTTAACACTCAGCAAGCATGCACAGCATCTACTGAGTACTAAGGACTCGGCTAGGTACAGGGATTACAAGCGTGCGCTGTCGCGCCTGGCTTAGGAAATTTAATATGATCTGAGGGGACTGGGAAGGCTTCTCATAGCTTTATTAATAAAGAGATTTGTCCTGATGTTACTTTAAGATTTTGAGAAGGAGTTGAAGCAAGGTGAAGAACTTCCCTCCTGAAGCCGGACCCCAGGAAGGGCTTGAAGGTCTAAGGATTTTCAGGGCACGCTCATCTTTGCCTTGCGTCTTCCACCTCATCCCCCAAACAGACGAATGTGTGTGGACACCAATTTCTTTACAGCAGTGAGAGAAACTGAGGGCCTGTGAGCATAACTTGCATCTGTGGGCCAGGTTCAGGTCCCTTTAGGCTTACGCTACTCCGGTGGTGACTGACACCAGGATGGTGCTGTGTTCTGACCATTTAATTAATTCAGAACATCCTCATTCTCATTTTGAGCACATTATTCCATCTAATTATTTTTTTTCCAGTCTGTCCATTTGGAATGAAAAACAAAAGAATAAAGCTTAACGCCAGCATTTCTCAATGTCTCTCCAAAAAAACGTAACTCTGCACTAAATAAAGCCTGGTAATTCCGAAACAGAGCGCTAATATATTCAGCATAAAACAGACAGAAGACCTAGAGCAATAATGACACCACTAATAACGAAAACAGTTATAACAATTAACAACAATTACAATGATAGAGAAGCTAATGGGTATGATCGCTGCATTTAAATTGCTAGCAAAGCTGAGAAGGACTTTCTCCGAGAAAGAAAAAAAGGTGTGGGGGAGGGCAGAATCTTATTCTCTTTATCCCACGAGGAAGAAGCTAAGATTAAAGCAAACAAAATGTCATAGGAGGAAATAGCAACAGACAGGCTTAAAGAATAGTATAGTTTTTCTCTTCTTGAGGTATTCATTGCAAAGCATTTGTCTCTCCATGTCAAGTTTTTTGAAATCAGTGATGGTCATTTCTCCTCTAGCCGAGGCCAAGCTGGTATCACTGTTGACAGAATCAATAAAAATTAGCCTCTAAGATGTGAAGTTCCACGGAAAAATGCTCATGACCCCCTAACTGCCTTCTCCCTCTTTAGCGACAGAAGAACTTGACTGTATTCCATCTGGAGTTCAAGTTTTGTTTGAGGGACCTTGGGTACTTCGAGACTGCAAGCTGTGACCAGGGAAAAGAGGCTGACATTTTGACATTTTGTTTACATTTATTTATGGTTTTTTTTTTTTTTTGGAGACAGGGTCTCACTTGGCAGTCCAGTTGGTCCTTAATTCACTAAGTAGCTCAGGCTGGTTTCAAACACATGGCAATCTTCCTGCTTCAGCCTGCCAAATGCTGGGATTACAGGAGTACTACACCACACCCGTTTTATGTGATGCTGGAGAAGTGAACTCAGGGCCTTGTGTTTGCTAGGCAAGTGCTCTAACCTCTGTGCTACTCCTCCTGCCGCTTGCTTACGTTTTCTTAAGGAGTAAAAAACTCTGCTGGTGTCCATGAGGCCTGGCATTGGGTATAACCACTTAAATTATGGAAATGAGAAGGCAAAACCACAAAGGCAGATGAGCCAATCATACCACAGCACAGCACAGTGAATCTGGAGCAAAAAAGCCAGAAGAGTGACCATTGGAAGTCACTCAAAATGTTCTCCAAGCCACGCCAGAAAAGGCCACCATATTCAGTCGATTCAAGTAGACTCTGACATCTTTTTCTTCCTTTCTTTATTATTTTGCTTTATAGTCCAAGCTGGTCCTGAGCGCACTATGGAGCTCAGGTGGCCTCAAACTCCCCGCAATCCTCTTGCCTCAGCCAGCTGTATGCTAGGATTACAGGCCTGTGTCAACATTCCCAGCTTTATGTGGTGCTGGGGAATCAAACTTAGAGCCTTGAGCTTTAACCATTTTTAAGCGCTTTAACTGCTGAGCTATCCCCTTCCCCCTTCAACACATTATTTAAACTTGGAATTGAACCCAGGGCCTTTGTACTGAGCCACACCACTAGCCCTTTTTATTTTTTATTTTGAGACAGGGTCTCACTAAGTTACTAAATTGCCCAGCCTGAGCTCAAATTCATGATCCTCCTGCTTCAACCTCCCAGAGTGCTGGTATCACAGACTTGCATCACCACACTTGGCTTTTTAAAAAAATAGCTCTTTAATCTTGAGTTCTGAAATTACTATGGTTGTTAATATTGTAAGTATGATTTGGAAAGGGAAAACGCTCACAGATTCTGGTTTTCATCACATTTGCTTCTTTTATTAGGTCAAAATTTGAGCTGGTTGGAGACTAGCTCACAGCTGGAAAAGGGAAATAAGTTTCAAAAGGCGGCAGCCACAGGAGCCTGGCTTCTTCAGTGCTTGTTCTCCATTGCCAGCCTCTCAGGACCTCTGCCATGAAATGCTTACAAGCAACTGTTTTCTGCCCTCCTAAAATTATTGAATGTTTAAAAGACTTCCCTCTTTGGCTCAATTTGGTCACCTGGAGTTTACCTCTTTTTGATAGGAAGAAGATAAGCTCTCATCACTCAAGACCCTTAGTGTTAGACTGTTAGGTTGATGGGTTGGAATTCAGCAAAAATTGGAGGTGTTGAAGAGTCACTCATTAAAATAACCATGTTACTAACAGTCATGCTGTAAACCGAGCTCTTTATAGATTGAGCAATCAATACTACAAGGCTGTGATAGATTTTTCTAGGTAACAGAATAAAATAAAAAATTGCACCTTCCAGGGTCATTAACACTCAATGAGGATAAACTGAATTTCTTTCCCCCTTCCTTCTGATAAAATCTAGCTGGGACTTAAAAATGTTAGCAATTCCATCAGGGAAAAACACGGCATTCCAGGAACAGGATCCACAAGATGGTGGAGAATAGTATTTGGATTTTCAAGTGACACTGGTAGCCAAGAATTCTAGGTGTTTAGAAGAAGGGAGGGATTAATTTGCTTAAAATGTTCTTTTGTGGCTGGAAGAATGGCTCAATGGTTAATGCACTTGCCTAGCAAGCGCTAAGTCAAGTGCTAAGTACCCCAGTTTGGTTCGCCAGCATCATATAAGCCTACCTGTAATCCCAGCCCTCAGGAGGCAGAGGCAAGAGTATCGCTGTGAGTCCAAGGCCAGCCTGAGCTCCATAGTGAGTTCAGGACCAGCCTGGGCTATACAGCGAGACCCTGTCTCAAAAAAAAAAATGCTCTTTTGCCACCAAAAGGCACCTACCACCTGAGGCAAACAGAATGAAGCAAGTGCAGGAAGCTTATCTGTGACGTGAGAACTCGCACCATCCCTAGTGTCCTGCCTTTAAAGCCTTCTGAGAGGCTGTCTGCCTTTCCCCCAGACCTCTATATTTTATTGTTATAAAACTAAGTGGTGACATTTGGATGTTACATGTTTGTTGCTGCTTCTATAGCTCTTTTGGAGAAAAAGACACTATATAAATTCAATAAATAAGTAAACTCAAATAATAAAAATTCCTGCCTTGGATTCTGCAGCGAGGGAGAAAAGTCCTCCTGTTTTTTAATCACCAAGGCACACCAATCATTGCAACGGGCAAGAGAGTGAGCCGCGGAAGCATATTTAGGGCTCGCTGCACTTTTAACACCTATTTTGGAGGCAGGAAACAGGAGGAACAAAAGGGTTGCTTTCTCTTTTTAACTTACTTGAATTGTACCTGTTGGAACAGTTAAGAAAGAAATCTCGTCTTACCTCCCAGATATAACCTTGGAGAGACCAAGGCAGGAGGAGGAAACGGGATGAGGGCAGAGACTGAAACTCAATTTTAGACTTTTTCAGAAGATTGATGTTCCCTGAATGGAATTTAACATGATGTTGGCTACAGGAAGCTTATGGCTACTCCACAGGACCTGTCCATGTAGTGTTTTTTTTTCCACGCAGGAGACAGAAATTGGTTGAGAAAAGGTTGACATAGGAGTTGGGCCCACAGATGCAAGTCTATAATCCCAGCACTCCAGGAGTTTGAGCCCAGTCTGGTACTTGGTGAGATCTTCTTGCAAGACAGAGAGAAAGAGAGACTTGGGGCATGGGTTTGCCAGACCTTTTTTTTTTTTTTTTTTCCGAAGCAAGATGAGGTTTATTTAGAAAGTAAAGCTCTCAAGGACAGGTAGATAGGGGGTCTCGTGTGAGGGCCCCTAGTTGGAATTTTGTGTAGCAAGTAGAAAGCAGGAGAAACTCGGCTTCTGAGTGGACTTAGTCCTATACATCCATTGTCCTAATGACACAATGCCACCCAACACCCCAGCATCACAGTTGTCTCAATGGCATTTTTCCTGTCCTGGTTTCGCACGTGACTTCTGATGTTACCTCTGACTGTCTTTTATCTCCCTTTGGAGAAGTTGGATGCTGATAAACTTAGGTCCTTCTTTAAACCTTTTAAGACTCACTTCCTGTAGAGGGTGAAACAGGAAAAGGGGTATTGCTGAATGGATAAGGACGAGAGGACGGAAAGGGGGCAGAGAACAGGAAAAGGGGGAATCAGAGACTGAGGAGCAAGGAGGGGAAGAGGGAGAGAGCTCCTAGGCTTGAGATTCTCATAGACTCTAAGAGAAAATCAGCTGGTATCTAAATTAGTCCTGCTTCAGGCTCTGCTGATGGAATAAATGTTCTTGAGGTGGCCCTGGCAAGGCACAGCAGTCTACTGACAATGAAGGAATGGGTTCTTGGTTCACTCGGGAGGCTTCCAGGGGCTTCTGACCTGGGAGGGATGGGCTCACTAAAGACTTGCAGTGCATCTAACAGCCTGGGATGAAGAAGATATAATTTTCTATTCAACAGAACTGTTACATATTCATTTCCAAATGTGCCTGGAATTGAAGCAAGCCATCAGAAGTCAGTGCCACCGGGCAATTCTATCCCTCACCCCCATCCACTTTTCAGGTCTGGCACATTTCCATTCTCCTCTGAACCCGCAATCTCCAGGCCTCTCTCATGCAGGAGGTATGGCTGTTCTTTCCATTCTCAATACTGTGAGCTCTTAGAGATGAGGCAATTCTATTTTCACTGTCTTGATTTAAGAAATACTGACAGAAAAAAAAAAAACCACCTGGTTTGCCTTCCCAACCTCTCTATCATAATCTTAGTGGTGCTGGTAACATGAATAAAAGTGAATGAGTGGCTGCTCTTAAAGTAAAGGTATTTCCCTATTCAGTTGCTTTATTTGGGGCTTTTGGAATTATTTGCCAGTACCATAGCTACTGGTGAATCCAGTAATCAAGCCGCTGGCTCTAGCCCAGACCCCAGATGTCCCGCCCCAAACTGCGCATCTCTGCGCTCTTGTACCTTCTTTTTGCTGAGTTCCACGCTCATCCTCTTCAAGATCATGCTCTTCATCTGAGGGGACAAATGATCAGAATTAGCAATCAGTGGGGGAAAGTTTCACGGTCTTTATACTAAGCGGTTGTCTTTCTCTGAGTTCATCACATTTCTCATAAGAAAAAAAAGTTTTTTTTTTTTTTTTTTTTTTTTTTTTTTTTTTTTTTTTTTTTTTTTTTTTTTTTTTTTTTTTTTTTTTTTTTTTTTTTTTTTTTTTTTTTTTTGAGTCAGGGTCTCACTCTGTAGCCCAGGCTGGTGAACTCACTATGTAGCCCTGGCTGACCTTGGACTTTTAAGGCCATCTGTCGCCATCTCCCCAGTGCTGGGATGACAGGCATATGCTACCAGGCCCAGCTTATGTGGTGCTGGGGAGTTGAATCAAGGGCTTGCGTTTGCTAGTCAAGTGCTCTAATCGGTGTGCTAGGTGCCCCCAGCCTTCTTTAAGGAAATTTTAATACTATGTTCTTCTTTTTAAAAAAGGTCTCACCTTCACCCAGGCCCTCTTTTTTCATTTCCATGCATTCCTCACACACATTTGAAGTGTTTACTCTATACGAGGCACAGCACTAAAATCTGGGATAAGCAATAGACAAGGGTCCCTGCCCTTACAAAGCTTCCAATCTCTTGGATTATTGAAATGTTAGAATCCTAATCTTTCTCCTTAACCTCTATTGCTTTTTCTCTTTTGAAATTCTCTTCTGCATTTATTATCTCTATGCATGCTCTCTGATTTTAGGCTCCTCAAAGTTGTGATGTGGAGCGTGTGTGTGTACACATGTGATCAGAAGTGGGTGCTTAAACCCCCTGTGATTAATTAGCTCTTAATGTATCTATTTTTTTTAGCTGTAGCAGAGGCTGGTCATGTACATAATTTAATGTTCCTAGTACTGGGGGCTTGTAGTTTTTTTTTTTTTTTTTTTTTTACTGTTTTTATTCAGCTTGCCTTGTTCATTAGAGTATAAGCTCCTGAGGGCAGTTGGAATGGTCTTTTAATTAATTGCTGTGGACTCACAATTGGTTCTAAGTCAAAGCTAGTGTCTAACTCCAGTCAAGTGTTTATATGGCTCAAGTCCCAACATGATTGGCCCAAGTTTCTGACTCTCATTAACCTGTCTTAGCTCAGGCTTCACACCACTTGACAAACTGGGACCTGGGCCGTTATAAAGAAAGTAAGTGTATCAGAATCCCATTCAGTTATTGTATGTGCGCGGCAAATGAGCAAAACTACGTGCATCCTTCTTTTTGCACCACATTTTCTTCCTTCTCCTCTTCTTCTTTTTCCTCTATCTGCTTCTTTGTCTTTTTGTATTTGTCTCTGTCACACACACACACACACACACACACACACACACACACACACACACACACATCTGTGGGTAGGGCGTCGTCAGCAATGTTTGCAGGGCCGAATATTCTGCCTCTTCTGATAGCATCTCTGTTCCTTTCTCTTCCTAGGTTCGGTGGCACTCGCCTGTCTTGCTTCTCCACGGTTACTTCACTAAATGGAAACTCTGAGAGATGGGAGATGGCCTGGAGACGTTCTGCCTCCCTCAGCTTTTTTTTTTTTTTTAAAAAAACCGGGTCTTGTTATTATCCAGGCTGGCCTTGAACCCCATATGCAGCACAGGCTGGCCTCAAACTTGCATTCCATAACCTCTTGAATACTGGGATTACAGGAGTGAGTCCTCACCCGGGTTACTTCCCTGCTCCCAGCCCTGGTATGACAGGCTAGAAGGAAGTGTTCTAGTCTCAAAGGTGCTTAGAGAAGCACGAAGTGTGTTAGAACACTCACAACGTTAAGAAGCAAGTGATTCCATGTAAGAAAAACATACTATTCTTTGCAAAAAATAAATATTAAGAGATTGAGACTCTGGGAAAGTAGGTTTCTGTTACCAAGATTTAAAATCATATATATATTTTTCTAGGAAATGCTATGGGAGAAGGATTACATTGATCCAGAAATTCTATTTTTCTTTTTAAATACAGGGTCTCACTCTGCATACTGAGCTGGCCTAGAACTTAGGGAAATCCTTCTGCTTTGGCCTCCTGAGTGCTGGGATTACAGGTGTGTACCACCATACCCAGCTATTAGGTGGTGCTGGGGGACTGAATCCCAGGGCCTATGCACTTCCTAGGCAAGTGCTCTAACCACTGAACTACGGCCCTGACCCCAGCTCCACCCATTCTTATCTCCATGTAAGGTTCAGTAGAAGTGCTCTTCCTCCTTCCCTATAGTGTTCCCCCAACCCTTGATGAACAAAGCTGAGATAACGAAGGAGTGACATCAAATATAGGAACTAGATCAAACTGCAATAAATCACATTAGACACCATTCTTTGCACATTGTCTTCTCATTACTTGCCCACTTCCTTCCTTCCCTGCTACAATGCTTTTCCCTCTTGATGCGGGGATAATTTTATGGGATTAAAAACATTAGCGCCGGCGTTGGTACATGCTCATTTTAGAGATACCCAATAATTTTGAGAGTGCGAAGCTCTTTTGCTGATATCAACTCAATCACAAAGCTCAATAATTTGCTGTGCTTAGGCACTTTTGCAGAGAGGTTTATTCTACCTCTGCTGTCTGTGCGCAGCTGTCTCTTCCTCCCAATTCTAATCAATGTAAATTGGGTCAGATCTCCGCTGTGAATTACAAATTGGATCCGAAGTTGGAGGGTCACTGTGCCTGCTACTCCACCTCCTTCCCACCACCATTAGATGGGAAGCTACCCCAAAGATCTTTTCTAAATAAATCAGACTTTATTGTAAAACTCGGCCACTGACGAGACATAACCTCATTAGCATTGATTTTAAAATAAATTATTGAAAGTGGCTTGCCTGCTCTTTGCATTTGTAAAAACAGGAGAATGTAAATGTATTTGCAATGATAAAAATGAAACCTAAAACTTGATTCCTTTATCCTTTCAGGCAATAGCACTTAATCTAGTCACGGTACGAAAATGGAAAAAAGAGAAATCGGTTCTACGCTGTTCGATTCCAGACCAGATATTCTGGTTTCCATTGTGCCTTTGGAGTCACCTAGAAAGAATGAAAAACGCTGGCCACAGAGCTGATATATGTCATTTGCCACCATAACTAGGATCTGCGGTGATGGATGGGAAGCGGGAAGCTCCAGTCCCCACATCTGATCTATCCAGTGCTGCCCTTCCTGGGTGGCTGGGAGTGGGCTTCGGTCAGGAAGGCTTGCTATTGATGGGGCTGTGCCCTGGGGCCCTAGAAAGGCTGAGGATGGGGCACTGTCACGGAATGATGTGATGGAAAGTACCTTCCCCAGCTGGCTGTGGAAAGCGCACCCCTAGGCACTGTCCTAGCTTCAGAGGGCATGACAGAGAGAGGTGCATGATTTACCTCAGATCTTTCTGTGAAACCAAACTGGTGTCTTTCAAGCTCCAAAGTTAAGATAACTGGTTATACAGCAATGGAAAAAAAAAAGTCTTTTTGTTTGAAAAAGCAGGTATGGGTTAGGTAGTTAAATTTCTTATTTTTGTTAATCTGCAATGTAAGCCTTCAATTTTAAAACACGATTTGAAAAATTTTTTTAGGTTAAAGAGCTCATTGAACTTCCTTATAGGAATATTATTAGGTATTTTAGCATTATGTCTACCGAAATACATCTTCATTTAAGAAGGAATTAAAATTTATGTGCTAGCTCAAGTTTAAACAGTAATAGATTATAATGGTCCTTGCTCCTAACAGGGCATATGGGACCCCTACCTTACATAGGTTTTAAGCAAATTAACCTCTGAAGATTACTGCCCACTTATTACATTAAATGCTCTACTTGATCCCCAAATATCTCATCTCAACTGGGAAAACAGTTGAAGATTCTGTTAACAGTGCGAACGTGCAAGAGAACCGTGGGGCATCACGAATGAGCATCAGCATCCGGAGAGTTGATTTCAATCAACATTCTTGGCACAATGTCAAGTTCACTAATGAGAGGCTGAGAAGAGCAGGACACTGAATCCACCTAGGAGGAACAGAGAGGAGCCAGCTCCTCCCGACACCTGGCTCCTGTTTGAAGTGCCTCTCTGATACCTCCTGATATCAGTTCACTGGTGTCAGAGAGAATAACTTTAGAAAAAAGATTAGATCAGAAAGCAGAGAAATCATTTCCCCCAAACAAAGCATAGTGACAAAAACTTAAAAAATGCCAACTGTATCAATGCGCAGCCAGATGTTAAGATGCTCTGGTGACAGATGCAACAGAAGTACAGAGAAACTTGAGGTGCAAAGGAAGTGCATAGAAACACAGAATAACCCCTCGTGGCATGCACATGGGTACTGTAAGTCCACAGATGCCAGAGCATCTCTTCAGATAACAGAAAATCCAAGCAAGAGCCTAATAGCACATTTAATTATCTGTTACATATTAGACGATCTCAATGGTTACCTCAAAATACTTGCATTCTGTCTCTGTGGTAGGGTCTAGATATGCAAAACATTAAACTCAATTTGTGCTAATGGCAACACTTGGAATGCACTGAATTTAATTTCACAAATAATAACTGAGCACCTACTAATCAGTGAGAAAGACATGAATACAGATCATTGTGATAAAAATTAGAACAAAGCTTAATTTTAGCTGGACACGGAGGTGCACCCACTTGAGCAGAATGTGGAGGATTTCTTAGGCTGAAATTGGGGGTCAGGCGTCATTGTAGGTAGAAGGAACAGCTGGCCAAGCAGCACCATGTGGCTGAGGTCCAGCAGGCAGGACAGTGGGAAAGGCCAGAGGGATTGAAGGAGGGTGATGGTAGCACTGACTCATCACAAACTTTGTATTTTTGGTCTTTTTATCTTTAAATCTCTCTCTCTCTCTCTCTCTCTCTCTCTAAGGTAGGGTCTTACTCTGTAGCCCAGGCTGAACTCACAATGCAGCCTGGTCTAGTCTTGGACTCACAGCAATCCTCCTGCCTTAGCCTCCTGAGTGCTGGGATTACAGGCGTGCACCACCATGCCTGGCTTATATGGTGCAGGCGATTGAACTCAGGGCCTTGTGCTTGCCAGCAGGCCCTGTAACTGCTGACCTATTCCTCCAGCCCTTGTTTTTGGGTTTCTTACTATCATCTTTTCCCCTTTCATGTGGGTCTTGACAACTATGCAGGGGAAAAAATAATTCCACAAGATGCTTGTTTCACTTAATTCTAATTAAAAAATACCCAGTTATATGCTTTATTACAAAGCAATCTGGTTTCTGGGTCTATAATAAACCCTAGCGACAGCGTGGGCTGCTTCAGAATGTGCCCAGGGAAGGTTTTTTGTCTTTCTGTTTGCTCTTCTAAAATCTTTACAGATAACACAGCTGGGTCTGTCGCCACTGTAGCTGCTCCAAGGCCCCAGTTACAGCTATTCAGTGGTCCCAGGTCCCTTACTAGATTCAAACCTTGAGGCCCCACACAAAGAGAAACTTGATAAAAGTTGTCTTTTTATGGTGTCTTGGGCCTGTGCTGGCCTGCAAAGTAACTTCAGGGGAGTTAAGAAAGGTTTTAGGAAAGCCTTCCATTTTCTACATATTGCTTTAGCATTTCTTTGCAGTAGTTCCCTGCAGTTTAATCTACTCCAAATGAGATCCTAAGAACCAAGGTCCCTGTATGCTCAGCATGGATGTTCAGAGATCCCGATGGACACCAACCTTGAAAGTAGATTTTTCAAGACTAAGGTTTCTTCGGTCTAGCTGAAAACCTTGAGTGAGTGCCCTGTTTTTCCTTCTCCAGGATAAGAGTGGTAGTCATGCAGCAAATGCTAATTATACTGTGACTCATGTTACGTAGTGCATTTCACTTGACAATCCATACATTATTTTGATTAGGAAAAAAACATTTTTTATTGACTTGGCATGTGTTCCAATGTCTGCTTTTCTCTCCTGGGAAGCCCATTTAAATTATACTCCAGAAGCTGAGATGTCACACCTATGGCTTTCCCCAAAGAGACAGAAAGCGCTTGTGTAGATCTCACCCTAAAGAGGAGGGTTAGCAGAATCAACAATGCTAAATCTACTCCACAAAGCACATTAACTTGTTAATTATGAAATGAATGTTACAGGCCCGGGCCACTGACTATTGAGGGGTACGCAGTGTTAGCACAATGCGACCTTATTGTCAGCTGTCCCCTCCACCCAGCACCTGGCCTCACCGTGAAAATGAACCTGAGCAGAAGGTGTGCTCCACATTCCATCTGCTCAGGATTTTCAATTTTACCTGCTTCCTACACAAAGCTGTAAGTGTCCAACTGAACTGTCTTGGGTCTGGTTGGTGAGGGCGGGGACCAAGCCATCCATCCATTCTTTAAGAAGGGAACGCTTCCTATTTAAACACCACCAGGTGAACACAACCCAGAATTTACAAAGTGCTCATGACCTGCCAGGCCTTTGTGCTAGTGCTCTGTGCCAGTTCCTCATTGCATCTGCCTAGGATTTTTACTATTGCTCTCTGTTTGGCAAGTGGGCCAACTAGAGAGAGAAAGTGACTTGTCAAGGCTCCTAGTTAACAGGTGGCAGAGTAGATCCTCCATCTTTGTACACGCTAGTTTTGCACCTGCTGGATTCTAGCCAGCTTTGAACCTGCCACACAAAGCTGCCTCTCATGTGCCAATATTTGGTCAGTGGTCTTGTGGGATGGTGGAGGAGGGGAAGAAGATGCTATGAGGCCCCTCACATTCCTTCTTAATGGCTTCAGAACTGGTGGTGTGGCACACACAGAACTCAAACAGCAATTTCAGAAGAAGCAAGAGTGCAACGGATAGAGTGGGTGATCAAGACATGTGGCTGAAATATCCCTATCAGAATGAAATGCGTATACATCTTGTGTCCAATGCTGTCTCTAAGAACTGTGATGGACAGATGTTTTGGGAAATGAAACTGTTTGCCAGGTACTGCACTGTACTGTGGAAACAAGCAAATGGGCTGCTGCTCCATTTACTATGCAGAAAGAGACCCTGGCTTTCCTACTGGGTGGCCTCCCCTAAATTTAGTGGAAAGTAAGTATGGGCACAGAGTTAGTGGCTTCCTTGAGAGGGCAGACTAGTCACTATGCCCTTGTGTTCACTCCAATTTATGAACGTGGGGAATTGTGGAAGGAATTCTCTGATACCCTGAGCAGTGCTGCCATGGCCGAGGGTAGGAGTTCAAGAGATGTGGAAAATGGTTAAGAAGCCAGTGTGCATTTTCATTGGCCCACCTGGGGTCAGGTGAGTGCCCAACTCATCTTGTTTTCTGAAGGCTTAGAATTTGCTATCATTGGCTCTGTCTCTTTTTACTCCACTCCTGGCTCTTTTTTTTTTTTTTATTTTTTAAGAGTTACACATGGTACATGAAAGGCCCTTTCTTTGTACCTCAGAAGGCTGAGTGGTTCAGTGAGGTTTTCCCAGAGCACTCTTTCATAGCTGTAACCCAAAGGAGAGTGCCACCGGATATACCTCCAAGCCTGGGCAAGAGAGATCAGAATATGAGCTCACTAGGAAGATTCTGACCAAGTTGGGGAACGCATCTCCTTTTAGGGAGTGATGTGAATTAGATCCATTTCTGCACCCTGCTGTTGCAATGGAGCAGGCTGTGAAAGGGAAGATTCTCAGAGGAGCTGTGTTTTAATGTAGCAATTTGATTCAATTTTCCACTCTATAAAAT
The DNA here is from genome assembly GCA_004027205.1 of Ctenodactylus gundi. Lineage (NCBI taxonomy): Eukaryota > Metazoa > Chordata > Mammalia > Rodentia > Ctenodactylidae > Ctenodactylus > Ctenodactylus gundi. The sequence goes on from PVKB01004087.1 coordinate 115,552, forward strand.
TACCCATCACTGCTCGTTGCTTTCTAACAGACACCTTCACTCTTAATTTAACAATCCTATCGAATTCTGCCAGGGAAATTGGAAAAATTTATCACCTGTGAAATTTTATTTTCCTTTGGTTGTATCTGTTTTTGTAAAACTTCATTAACGACGATGACTTGCTGAGGAAATTATCATTTTTTTTTAACTTCAGACACAAGAAATGGCTCGACCTCAACCAAGATATCATTTGCATAATAAAACACAACAAAAAGGCTGGGAAAATGGGGACTGGCAGAGGCTGGAAGTACAAGGAGAAGAAGGAGCCTGTCCTTGGGGCCCGTATGTGGCCACAGCCCTGCTCTGTGATTCAGAGACTGATGTCTTGGCTTCTCTCCCAAGAAAGACACATGTGCATGAAGCAGACCTGAGAGAGCTGGACCTTTTTCTTTGGAAGTCTTAAAATGTAAGTTACCAACTGATGATGCTTTTAGCAACCAGCCCTGTCTTTGGGGGCCTGAGTGTTAGATTAACCTTAGTTCCCAGGTTCATCTGGGATGGAGGTTTAAATTGCTATAAATTTAGGCTTAACTTGAATTTCCTAGCATAGCGCTGAACTCCTGGCAAATTTCCATAGGAATGCTGTTTTTGAATGGACTTGAAGATTCAGCATTCCCGTGGTCTAACTACCTCACAATTAAAAGGCTCAGCCTTGGGTTTTCTACCGTCTGACCCCCACTGTGCTCTGCACTGTTCACCAGATGCTATATCCCCACTGGAAGTGGCTCTGTGCAGGCAGTGATGACTACATGCTTTCTGAGATGCTAGTTATCCTGCCTTTGGAAGAAAAGAAAGAGGTCTATAGAGTACACCTGCTGCTGCGGTGAGCAGAGTGGAGCCCACGGGGCTTTTTTTTTAAATGATATTTTTAATTTTTATTTGCATATATATCACATCCTTTTGCCCTTCCCACTCTCTCGCCCCCAACCTCCCCACTTTCCCTTTCCACAAAGTCCATCTTCTTACTTTATTCCACTGTAAGCTGGTACAACCACTACAGAAAGCAATATGGAGATTCCTCACAAAACTGAGAATCAATATTCCATTTGACCCAGCTATACCTCTTCAGTCTTATCTTCCCAAAAAGTTAAAGTCATCATACTATAGTGATACATGCATACCCATGTTTACAGCAGCAGAATTTATAATAGCCAAAGAAACCAATATGCCCAAATACAGGTGATTGGATAAAGAGGATGTGGTATATATACACAATGGAGGCTTTTTTTTTTTTTTTTTTTTTTTTTTGAGACAGGGTCTAGCTCTGTATCCAGGATGGCCCTGAACTCACTTTGTAGCCCAGGCTGGCCTTGGACTCATGGTAATCCTTCTGCCTCAGCCTCCCAAGTGCTGGGATTATAGGCATGTGCCACCACGCTCAGCTTTATGTAGTGCTGAGAAATGAAACTTAGGGTCTCATGCTTGCAAGGCAAACGCTTTTACCACTGTGCCTTTCTTCCAACCTGGGCTTATTCTTCAGAGATATGATTTGATTCACAATGATTTGTGCTCTGTCAGTTTCACTGTAGAACTACAAAGGTTTGTCAGCATTTACATGTTTCAGACTCTTGAAAGCTTTCTTATTTTTTGTTGGGTTTTGTGATGGTATCTTTCTATGTAGCAGAGGCTATCCTTGAACTCAGGATTCACCTGCTTCAACTTCCCAAGTGTGGGATTACAAGCTTGTGCCATCATGCCTGGTTCTGAAGCTCTTCACGCTTTTGAGGCGACTTTTTGTCATTTTTTTCAATTCCACAAAAAGAAGTTGAAACTAGAGTTTGGATGACTCACCCTAAAACTCACGATAAACTAGGGAAAACCAACATAAGTATTCTTGACTTTTTAACCTGTCTACACATGTAATAAGTCGCTTCATATGGCACAGATAGAGACACTCCTTGGTCAGAGACTTTCTATTGGGGGTCATAAGTTTGCCTATATTCTGCCCACCAAAGATAAAGTTTAAATCTGCTTCCTTTGGAATTTTCAAACTTGTATCCATCTACTGGGTCATCAAGAGTTTCTTAAAATAAGGGGAGATAATGAGAAGATGAAATTTCTCACCTGGTAAGACTTCGTAAATATCTTCTTCCTTCTCCTCGGGGGGCTCTTTTGTCCCCACACTCCCGGGTAAGGTAATGGGTCTGCACTCAGACCCAGAATTTGGGGAGTCAAAACCATCAATATCATCATACGTCTCTTCCTCTTCTGCATCTTTCTCTGCCTCTTCTTCTTCATATGGAATGGTGAAAGAGCTCAGATCTGCCAGAGCAACAACAAGAATGAATGAAGACAGGAAGCAAGAGAAAAGAATGAGACAGGGAAGGAATGAGGGAGGAGGAGAAGAGATGAGAATAAAACACATGAAAAGAAAATGAAACACTAGGTTAAGTGCTGTTATTTCTAATGTGGGCCTTGGTGACAGGAGAGCTACCAGAGAAGGCCAGACTAGCACTGTATCAAGCTTAAACCATCTACATAAATCCTTCCTTGCAATAAAGCTTCATCAGGAGGAAGCAGCCCTGAAAAGCATGGGTGTATGAGAGACAATGTGGGCAAAGGGAAGAAAACAGGCCGGACAGGAAACATCAGCATGCCACGCACTGCTCAGCAAGTAGAAAAGTGGACAGGTGACTGGTGGCCTGGTCTCCAGGCTGTACAAGCCAGGGCAGCTATGGTGGCTTCTGCAGAGCAGCTGAGCTGTTGGAAGGCCATCTCCCCAGTGATGTCCCCGAAGAATTTCAGACAAGTTGGTTTGTAGGGAGAAAAAACGGGTGAGCATGAAAGAGGAAAAAAGGGTGAGCTATAGGAGAAACATAGCAATAATATAAGACCAAATGGAGTGGCAGAATGATGCAGTTGCCATGTTGTTTAGCAATTGTATAGTCTGGCTGACCTTAAAGTGGGTCACTGAATAGAGGATGTGGAGCCATTATAGCACCGGGGAGCACCAGGGCAGGGGCGGGAGATTGGTTTTTATTCTGAAGGGGAATTGGGAAGGCTTGTTCTCTGACACGTAGTGCACAGAGCTCTCTGAAACCTTGCTGAGGGGCCTCTGCAGGATGGGCAAGCACAGTCTGCATCCTCCAGGGAAGGGAAGGATGGAGAGAGAGAGCTGGCATTCATTTCAAAACACAATAAAACTGTTTGACTTGATTAGGCTTTTAATAAAGATTTTGCAATAATTTTCATCTGAATTCTGGTGCCACTTCATATGAGGAAAGGATCAAAGACACATTTGTGGCTTAAACCATAGGTTATTATTTTGTTTGTTTTAAAACAAAATGGAATGAATAATTTCTTCAATGTGGGATTCTGAAAGTACCACAGGGTATGGCTCAATAAAGCTGCTTTGAGTTTTATTGAGGTTTACACACTTAGGGGTATATTACACGCATAAATCCAAGGCACCTAGATGAGAGTGTACCCTGTAGTCTCACCATCAATGTTCATGTTTGCCTAGTTCCAGTCTATTATACGTGATGCTGCTGGTAGATGCAATAGTTTGTTTTTTTGTGATAGCAAGGCCATAACTGAGTAAAACAGGCAATTCTTGTAATTAAAGCTCGGGCGCTTCCTTCTTTTTATCCACAATAAAATCTTATAGCAGAATAAAAAACTCCAATAATAAGGCTTTCGTTTTTAGGGTGATGTGCTTCTCTCTGCATTGTGGGTCACGTGCAAAGTTGGTGTCCTTGCCACTGTGTGAGGCAGGGTCTTGCTGTGATGGTGTGTGAGAGTTATCTGATGTCAACTGATACATTCAAGGTGGACTGCTTTTACCTGCCTGCTCCTCCCACAGACTTTCCAGGCCACAGTGATGCTGTGCCTGCAGGCTGGCCAGCAGAGGGTACTCTAGGAGCAGTCATTTAGCATCTTCAAGGCAGGACTTTTCCCATCCCAAGGCGAGAAGTATTTTATTGTGGTTTGGGAAGCAGTAATTTGTTTTTAGTGTCAAACGTCCCTAATGGCAACCTAGATTAATTTAGATTTCCACTTCTTACAAGGACTAAAAAAAGAAGATTTTGGATGCCAATTTCAAATTAGATAACTTTAAGTTAGGTATTATGAATTTTCTTTCCAGAATTAAAGGGGCTAGGAGACAGTGGCTGAAAGGGGCTAGGAGACAGTGGCTGAGCTGGTGTGCAAGATTTTCTTTTCTATCAATTATGAGTATGACAAACTTACCGGGAGGTAGATGGATGATATCAGAAACCGCCTCTGGGTTGATATCTCTTTACTTTCTGATTCACACATGGGACTATTTGCTATTATCACGTGGTGGATGTGGTAGGGATAGCAAAAACGAGAAAGGGCAGAAAAAATACACATGGAAGCCTACAGGTTAGACTTTACAACATAAAGATTGTATGTATTTCTGTGATAATGACACTTACCCTTCAACAAGAAACTTATTTGGTCCACCCAGTCTCTGGCTTCCGCTGGACTCGTAGCTGTAAACTATAGTGAAAAATTAGTAAATTAAATTTATTGCTTTCACTAAACTTTCCATAAATCCTGATGGGGTGGTCCAAGTGAAGGAAGATGCTGGTTTTAGAACCAAGCTTGAAGCTCAGATTCTCTGCCTCCTGAATATTTAGATGAAAAGATTAAATATTTCACCCAAACCAATCTATTTTCTTCAGCACTTTTACATACCCAGAGGTACGCAAGTCCAGACACTTAGGTGCATGTATACTCATTCAACTATCTGTTTCTCTCTCAGGCAATAATTTGAGAAAAGTTTGCAGGAAAAAAGAGGAGCAAAATGGCACATGCATGAGATGGGAACACCACCAAGGAGGTGCACTGACAATAACAGTATTTGTAACAGTGTTGGCTGTGGAACTCAGGGCCTCCTGCATGCTAGGTAAGTACTTCACCACTGAACCACACGCCAGGCCACAACAAGACGTAGAGAGGAGACAGGAAACACTCACTATGGCCTAAAGTAGGTTAGGAAGGACTGCGGGAGGAACACGGTTTTGGCTGGAGTTTTAAAGGGAGTTGGTGCAAACTGATGCAAAGAGTTGGGCATTTCCGGTAGGGGAAACCATGTGTAAAAAGAGCACACAACAGGTATAGGGAAGGCCAGCAGATCAGCCTGACTGGAGGATAGCAACAGACGGAGAGTTGAGGGCCACAGGAGATTATTGACAAAGAGGTCAGGATTACAATGTTGGCAGTAGGAAGTCACTGTCAATTCTGGCGAAGGAAGTGGGTTATTTTTTCAATACTTGGAAAGAGAGAAGACCAACTAGAAGGTTGTTTAAGCAGTCTTCTGGTTGAAGTGTGAGGGCCTGAACTGGTGTGATGGCTGTGGGAATAAGTAAGAAGGGAAAGGTCCATAGGGCGCAGTAGAGGAAGAATCCACAGACCACAGCAATGACTTGAATTCAATAGGCCAAAGAAAAGAAGTCAATAGCTATATACTGATTCACAAAACAGGTCAGTGAAGCATCAGCCCATTCTATTTTTCAAAAATGAATCAACTTGAAATAAATGTTCTAAAAATATATTAATTAACTAGCCATTAGGATAAGATAAAGATATATACTATGCAAGAAACTTAGATTTCTACGTAAGACTATTATTAATAGGCATTGTCATTCTTAATTCTTACAGACACAATTCTATAAAAAAATTTCTAGGAATATTGATTTTTAACTTTGCTGTAAACTTTATGTAGATGCAGTGTTACCAAATTTAATAATAAAAGTAACTTAAAACATATTCAGTGCAACATATGTATGATACAATGTTTGTAAAAGACCTTATAGAAAAGTTTTTATAAAGTTTAAAAAATATGAAAATTGATTTTATCAAAATAAGTATTAAGAAACTGTAGAAATATAAAAAGTTAAAGGCTGAGAAAGATTTAAAGAGTTTTTAAGTTATTCATTTTTGCATTTTTTCTTTTCTATAAGTTTGCTAAAGTTTTATTCTGTGACTTTAGTGAAACTGTGATAAAATAAAAATTACCAATTAGTAGGAAACAATATACACACGCATAAAATAAAAAAATATTTTTGGTGAAAAACACTCTCTCCCCATAATAATAATAATTTCTTTTAAAAATTAATTTTATAATGGCTAATGAATGCATGCGGTAATGATTCAAAACATGAACATGGTAAGAATTGAGTCCTGTTGAGTCCGTTAGTTCAGGACTCCGCAACCCTTGTCACCAACATCTTAGAAATCACTCTGGAGATAGGCAGGCATCCATATACTGGAAGGTTATTTTGGATAACAAGATAACCGTGAGAAACAAATTATTTTTCCTCTATATTAGATTTCCCTGTTCTGGATTTCATGCATAATTGGTTGAAAAATAAAGAGCGGTAAGAATTACAACCATGAAACTAGAGACCAGGAGTTTACGTGCACCAATACACCAGCATCTCACCTATGGAGGACGCTGGGGAGGAGAGGGGTGAAGAGATGCAAGCCAAGCCAAGGCGACTTGCGGGATGAGTGTGGCAACGGGGAAGGGAGGGTGTGATACAGCAAAAGGGAAAACAGCGTGAGAAAGGACTCAGCTGGTGAGAAAGGAGCAGGTGGCAGAGAGGATGGAAGTCAGCATAGCACCCGCAGCTCCCAGCAATGGGAAGCAAGCGTAAGGAGACCACCAGCCCTCGGCTCATCCTACCTCATAGCTGCGCCTATCCTGGGAGGTCAGTTCAAAGCAGGATTCTTTCTTGGAGTCTCTTCGCAGGTGGGGGGCCAGCCGGACACTATAGCCCTTAATGAAGAAGGTCCCTTTGGGCTGCTTGCCTGCAAGACAGGAAGGCTCCCTGTATCCCTAGAGAGATGCAACTGCCAAGGGAAGGCATCTTCTCTGGTATGTTAAATAAAAGCACAGACACAGCTGTTACGTCCCCCAGGAACCTCAGTAGTCAAGGAAAGGTTATTAGAGAAGCTTGGGAAGAGGCTACTGCGACAGCCAGGCAGATAGCACTGCCTTGCCAAGCTGGGGAAATGCAACGTGAAAGGTTATTTTACCAAAAGAGTACAACAGAGACTGAGAATTTATTAGAATGTTAAGAGATCTATAATAACAGAAAGGAAGGAATTATTACAGCAGGGAGAGCAGGGCTGTGAATGCAAGGCCCTTGAAGGCTATTACAGAGCTGAAACATTATTATCAGGGCCAGCAGAGCTCACATTTGAGGGAGGGACAGCAGCATGAGCATGGGGGTGGGGGTGGGACACTAGAAGGTCCCAGCATCTCTTCCCATGCTGTGTGGCATTTGGGCTAAACTGTTCTCCCTTCCCTCAGACCCCCGCTGGTCAGGTGGGAATTTATACTAGAGGGAGAATAATTAAAACCCAGTATTTCATCCTCCTTCTAAGAGGTCAAATTGGGATGTAGTACTAAGTTTTAGTGTCATCACACGATGACAAGCGAGGTCCAAGGGAAAGAACCCCAAGGGAAAAAAAGGAGACACTACTCTGTCTCACCACCTTCTCTTTTAAAAACCAACAATTAAAATTATGACAAGAGGAAGCACCTCTGGGTCTGCTTTCTTGTTGCATGGCACACATAAAGGACTGCAACCACAGGGTCTGGGGGACCCTGTGCCCTATGTCATGTAGAATGGATTGCTCCAGAGATGCTTGATGATGACAGCAGTAAGGAAGGCAGTGGGGTGACAGAATTATAGGAAAGAAAAGAAAGACTGTCTTCACCTGGCATACAAACACTATGTACTAAGAAACGTCCCGGGTGCAGTAAGAAGTAACAGGCGTGCAGGGAGCCATGCAACAGCGCTTTTTGACACCAGAATCTTTTTTGTTAAAGTATCTCTTCTTGTTCTAACTGGCCACTAAAATGTTTTGTTGTTTCTTTGGTCACCAGGTTTTATTTCACCCTGACGGCAAAATGGTCAATAAACGTCTCTGAGCCTGTTGCTCCAGCTCGCCACTCCCTCCCCTCTCACATTCTGAATGAGTGGATGTGAGACCTAGCTTTACATCCAGATCCCCCAGTCATTTATTTAAATGCGAGGGATTTTTTTTTCAGTGTCCCAAAGGTCAAATTAGTTTGAAGAAAATGACACCTGAATGGCTTGTATGACTGGAATTCAGAGGAGAAATTGTGGCTCCTGGACTTAGGAGTGGGCAGGCGGTCCAAAGGGTGCAAGGGGTTTGTTGTTTGGTTTGCCAACTGTGCTGGTCTCAGCCCAAGTTGGGCTTCACATGTCATCCCTAGACGGGAAGATTTTAGAACCCCAGATGGGGAGTGGAAGATAAAGTTTAGTGACACTGCCTGTATGCACAGAAGCAGAGTGAGTCAACTACCACAAAGCCAAGGGCACACTCGGAGGCTTCTAGGTCACCTGGCAAAGTGTGGCCCTGCTACTTTTGCACCAATGGTACAGAAAGTCCAGACGAGCCTGGGTGGGTGCTCAGTTTCCCACACTGCATACTCAGGCATCAGAAGAGGAATGTGCTTTGGAAAGGAGGAAGGAAGAAGAACCGTAGATGACTAGAAAATGACCAGATGGAAAAAGAAAGGCCTACTCTATAGCTTCGTCACTGGTTTCTGTATGACAGCGGTAAAGCAGAGGCAAACCCCTGCAAGAACGAATGCTTCTTTTAGTTTTTAAACTTTGCTTCCTAGCATTACTCCCATGCCTGTACAAATCTGCTAAACAATATCTCCTACTTGAAAATTTACAGGGCTTGGAGGAATAGCACAGCAGTTAGAGCGCTTGCCTAGCAAGTAGACAGCTGTTGGTTCGATTCCCCAGAACCACGTTAACTGGGTATGGTGGCACACACCAGTAATCCCAGCACTTGGAAGGCTGAGGCAGGAGGATTGCTGTGAGTTTGAGGACAGTCTGGACTACATACAGAGTTCAGAACCAGCCAGGACTATAGAGTGAGACCCTGTCTCAAAAAAAAAAAAAAAAAAAAAAAAAAAAAAAAATCAAAGAAACTTTACATTCACCTACAATAATAATCTTTGTTTTTACTTGTAGCTGCCTCCAGTTGTGTTTATTTTCTTTTTTCATGGACTAGACAACTGTGTTACACATGGATGAGGGGTTCCCAGGGGTAGCTCATAAGTGGGGCCCTTGGTTGAATCAGGGGTGGCTGATTAGGAAACTGCCTCTGGCCTGAGCCAACTTTGCTGTAGTTGCCCTCCGAAGGGTGTCTCTCAGGTATGGCAGTCACTTGGGTCTCCACACGCCACGGCTCTCGAGATGTTCACTGGACTACTTCCCAGCAGTTATGCTCAAAGCTTGGGGCATGCTCTTAGAGTCTGAACTGAAGGGTTCTATTTCCAGGCCACCATTTAGCTATTTAAATCTGCCTTTTAATCTTTTTAAAATTCTTATTTGGTACTGGGGATTGAACCCAGGGCCTTTGTATTGAGTTATACTGCTAGCTCTCTCTCTCTCTCTCTCTTTTTTTTTTTATCTAAATAGTCAAGTTGCCTCAGCTAAGTTATCCAGTTGCCTAGTCTGGGCTTCAACTCGTGGTCCTCCTGCTTCAGCCTTTCAGAGTGTTGAGATTATACGTGTGCACTCCAAAAAAATTTTTCCCCCCACATTTTATTGATATGTATACGTGCAAAATTCAAGGTTTACAATGAAGTTGAGCATTTTGTGCACATACATATCTTGTCAAGGTGACAAGGGCTTTCCCACTCTCTTTTTGTCCCTCCTCTTACCTATCCCACCCTCCCTCCTCCCCCACCCTACTCCCCTCTTTCATTTTGTCTTTCGTCTTAAGTTCCATAGGAGTTGTGATCAGGGTCTCTCATATAAGAGAGACCATTTGATGTTTTACCTTCTGCTTCTGACTTATTTCACTAAGAAGAAACTAGAAAAAAATTTTTTTGAGACAGGTTTTGCTCTGTAGTCCTGGCTGGACTTGAACTCACTATGGCTGGCCTCAAAATTGAGATCCTTCTGCTTCAGTCTACCAAGTATTAGTATTACAGGTGTGCACTACTATGGAGGCCCTTAAATCTTCCTTAGAATTATGATTACTACTTTTATGTGGTGTGATTAATTCCAGGGCATTGTCCATGCTAGACAGGTGGCTTCACCACTGAGTTATATCTCTAGCCTAATTTTTTCTAATGTTTTAGTAATCTTATTAATATCTACAAAGAGTTTGAAGTTTTTTTAAAGAATGCCAAAACATTCAATTTTAACAGTAGTATATTACTAAGTCATAATAAAAGATAACCCTTCACTACACTGACCTTAACATCTTATTACTTAGAAAGGAATTAATTTCTAAATTAGTCTCTGTGTTTTTGGTGGTGTCCAAAGTATGACTTATCCAAGCCCATTTCTCTCCTCAGCCTGTCCCTCTATAGGTGTTAGTTAAGGACTGCTATAAAGAGATCTAAGTGCTTGAGAACTTACGAAGTACTTTAATCCAGGAGCGAAATGCTGCTGTGCAAATGAAGAACACTTACTTTTCTCATTAGCATAGTAGTAGAAGAGGCCTCTGCTGACAACACACCATCGCTTCTGCCACTCCGACCCAAAGAAACTGTGATCTACACAGAACAGCAGTAGGAGACATAAATTCAGGTAACTACAAGCACTGAAGAGTCCGTAAAATCCAACAACACACAGTCCAGTGTGTTATTGTTTTATTTCCCAGGTTAATGGGCTGTAAAACCCTCCCTTTCACTCCCACAGGTTATCCCATATTGACTCAGAGTCCAGAGGACAAGCTCCATCAAAGGCCCAAATTCTTAACAGGATTGCCGGCTCTGTGTCCTCACAGCTGTTTTATTCTTAATTAAAAAAAAAATCTAGCTTCCTTTTATCTTACAGATTCTGATCTCATCTGGACCTTTCAATGATACATATATATTTAATGTGCTGGTGATTGAACTCAGAGGCTCAAGCATATGAGGCAAATATTTTATCACTAAGCTGCATGCTCAGCACCCACCATGCTCAGCACCCACCATGCTCAGCACCCACCATGCTCAGCACCCACCTTTTTAAAATTTTATTTTGAGACACAGTCTTGTTAAGTTGCCCAAGCTGGCCTCGAACTTTCGGTTCGCCTGCCTCCGCATCCTAAGGTGGTGGGATTAAAGGCATGTGCCACTGCTCCTGGCCCTCCGTGATAGCTGTATGTGTTGCCTTGGATGAACCAAAAGAACACTCCAGGCTATTTCTATGAGAAGAGCTTCTATGTTTATTCATTTATTTATTTTGCCTGTTGAGCATTAAACCTGAGACTACAGACCTACTAGTACCTTTTGTAATCATATGAGTTACATAAAGGTCAAGAGTTGGGACTGTTTGAAATTTCAAAGTGAGATGGTTCATATATGCTATAAAGTCTACGCTCTTGGAAGTGCATTCAAATGAATGAAGAATGTCATTCATTTGATCAGCAAATTTTATTTACTTATTTATTTCTGCAATGGCCCTTAACATTTTTCCAACCATTTTATTAACATACACATGCAATACATAATGTTTACAATGAACTTGAATATTTTGTATACATATATATCACATCAACTTTACAGTCCCTTCCCATTTTTGGCCCTCCCTCCCCCGCCAACTCCCATTATCACACCAATGTGGTCTACAGAAGGCCTGTATTCTGGGTTTCCCAAATCAGAGAAATCACATGATACACAACATATTTAATCTTCTGTGTCTGGTCTGATTCATTTCTCTCAAATCACTACTCTTTAGCTCAGTTTCTTATCCCTAGAATGGGCTGCAGTGGCCAAATCTTGATGATGCTTCTCTGATCAGCAAGTTTTATTAAGCATCAGTTTTATAGCAGGCATTGGAGATATGGGGTGAGCAAGGCAGAACCAATCTTCATCCCAATGAAGCTCATAGTCTGCCAAGACTTGGGCCACATCTCTGCCACCCACACACACTAACACAGACTTGTTTTCTTTCCTTGCCTTGTTTTTGCATCATACTTGCCTAGCACAGTATTGGGCACAAAGAAGACACCCAATACGTTAGGCCTGTATTTCCTCATTTTCTTTTCTAAAATGTGCTCTATCTGTGGGTCTGATCAATACCTTTGCTTTTCTTCTCCAAGTATCCTTGCTTGATGATGTTATCAAGCTCTTGAGCTCCTTTCATGATGTCTTCCATTCCTAAAAGGAATCATAGCAAAATTCTTTGTTGAAACCTGACAAAATTTTCATGTAGAGTACTTCAGATAATTCACATTAATGATGGAGTACAGAAGGGCAATTGCTTAAACAAATCACAAAATCACACAATTTCTATATGATTTGGGAAAAACGTTAATTTTCTTTTTTCCCTAATTATACCTAATGCTACAATCACTTAAAATGACCAAAGCATACATTAATTTGTAGCAAGGGGAGGTAGCCTGTATATGTACTGATTGGCAGGAAAAGGACTCCAGGGAATTAAGAATTTGCTGTAGATATAAACTTCAAATTGGAGAATTCACAATGAGATAATCAAAAGTCAAATGAACTGCTACAAGCACAGACAGGCTATCATGAGTGACAGACTCACTAGAATGCAGTCACCTCAGAGAGGGCGATAAAGACATGTCTGTTTTTTTTTTCTTTTTAAAGAAACAGCTACCTTTATGAACATGAATTTGAACATAAAGGAAGGCCATACATGGTGACCCTGGCAATAACTGCCAAGTCTGGCTTTCTTCAAAGTATGGGGGTCTAAGAATCGTAGGTGCCTTAACAAAAGAGAGGACCTTGTAACTGACAGGAACTTTTTAATTGTATGCTGCTGACATTCCTAGATTTTGCTAGTCTTCTTGGGTATGTGCTTATTGGAAAGTCACAATCTTACTTCAGTTTCCTCCACTGAGGTTTAAACTTACTTTACAGAAGACAAAGGCAAAGGACCAAGGAGAGGGTTAGTTCCCTCAAAATAAAATGACGGGATAATCCTCTCACCCCAAATGAAATATAAGCAGCAAGAGCAACAACAACAGCAACTCTTTAAAAATGTAGGTCTACATTTTTCTTTCTACTTTTGTTTTGTGGTGGCAGGGTCAAACCCACAGTCTCAGTCATGCTAAACTAAGTGCATGCTTTACTACTGAGCTACTTACTCAGACCAACTCTTTGCTTCTTAATTAGGAAAAATGAAGCAGGCTAGCAGAATCTTTACTTTTTTTTTGTTTCCAATCCCAGATTTCTTGTGGTTTGTTTAAAAAGATTTATAAAGCAAACCAAAATACAAAACTAAAAGGCACAATTATATAGGAGTAAGTTTTGAAACTTCTGGATGAAATAGTGTTTTTTTTTGGTCAACCAATTGTTTTTGAACATCCACATTAGCTCAGTGGCTACAAGCTGAGAGTCTTCACACTGAGCTACATCCACAGTGTATTTTAATGTTTGATTCTGAGACAAGGTCTTATCAAGTTGCTAAACTTGGGGTCTTCCTACCTTGGCCTGCCAGAGTGCTGGGATTATAGGTCTGTTCCACCAGGCTCAGTTTACTCTTGTTTCATGCACAGTTTTAAAAAATATAGACTAGGGGAGATTTTGTTCTTTTTTAGTGTATTTAAGAGCCTGATCCTTTCTACAATTGGTTCCTAATGTCAATTTCCTTATTCATGACTATTTCCATTTGTATGTTTTTATAGTTAGCAAACTTGGCGGCTGCCATAAATCCTTCCAGATGGGTCTCAGGGTTCCACATGAGATGAAACACAGCAAAAGAAAGTTCATTTTTCTAGAATGCTTTCATTTCTCTTGTCCCTCTGAAAATTCTAACATCCCTCTGAAAATATTTTGAAAGAACCAGTAGCAGATTCTACTGGGTGGGCGACATCAGGCAGATGGCAGAAGAAGATCTCTGCAGGAGACAGCTCATTCCTTCTCAAGTCAAGAAGTTGCTTCTGGAGGTCTAAACTTCAAGTGAAAGACAGAGATAAAAAGATAAATAGGATCTCCCAAGCTTGGAGTTTCCATATCATTTTCCCACAAGTTTTTCTCCCTCTTCTTTTTTTTTTTTAAGGTCTCCTTAAACTTAGAGACACAGATTCTTGTTAAGGACGCCAAGAGTCTGAATCATAAAAGACATGTTAAACGTTCTATTAGAATTCAAACCTCCTTTTAAAAAAATGCAAATCTAAATGCCATTTTATGGAACATCTATAATTATGAAAATGGGAAGACATTGCCTCGTGCACGGGGAGAGTCTGTGAGTATGAATATTACATTAATGTGCCCACACCAGCTCACTGATCCTGCTGGCAGGAGCATAAAAAATGCTTGAGTGAAACTTTTATTTAGATGTTAAGACTCCAGGCCCCAGCGGGGTGACAGAGACAGCCCCTGTGAGTTGCCATCAGAGACGGAGCTTGAATTGAATTACCCAGGGGGGAGGAAGTAACGATGAGCACTGCTTCGCTTATTTAATTTCATTTACTTCCAGTGCATTATCAGCATGAAGCTTTTCTCTCCCCACCAGCTGAAACTCAAGAATGCCACTGCCAAGAAAACAAAGGCAGGACACAGTGGAGATGTTTGAACTCCAAGTCACTAATTCTGGGACAGAAGGGACACCACCATGTCGCGAGCGCTCCGTAAGAGGAGACAGATGGGACAGAGTCGTGACACACTGTCTCCATCTTCTCTCCCTAAAAGTCAAACTCAGCTGGCTAAGACTGGACACTGAATGAGTTGTTGAATTTTCCCATTTGGTTGTTCACCAACGAGATTCTGAAGAGTACAATAGCTAGACGAGTTGAGTTTTTCTTTTTTTGGGTATGTTGTGATTTTGTACAGAATAAGATGCATTATGTTGCTTTCTTACTTAGATTAGTGAAAATTTCTATAGATGAACTTTCTTGCCCGGTTTCCTTATGGACTATGGGGGAAAAACCAGAATTATAGGCAAAGTTTGGAATGGTTATGGAAGAAGAAAAGGCAGTCCAATAAAATCAGTGTCTGTTCTATTAATTATCTTCTATGTTCAAGCCTTATGGTGGGTACAGTCCTGGAGTTGTTCTCCATGTAAAGTTGATTCTGAGCTCAGTCACTTTAGCTCCCTGATCTGACACAAATCCATACGACCAAGATGGGAAGCCATTGTGACCTTCAAGCTATTGCCTCTTTTAATGTCAGCTCAAGGTTCTGCTCATCAAGAACTGGTTATCCCTTCATGTTGCAGGGGAGGAAACAGGAGGGACTGTGTGTGTACTTGAGTCTACACAGACAGATCTACAGAGACCTACTTAATGCACAGCAGAAAGTTTGTAATTGGGCCCGATGTGGGCACAGACCTGTAATCCCAGCAGTTGGGAGGCTGAGGCAGGAGGATAGGGAATGCGAGGTCAGCATGAGCTATATAGTTCAGGGAAAGCCACCAAGGATGATATTAAAATAAAAAGAAGATATAAACACTTGTATAATTTGCTACTTTAAGGCTAAGCATTTACATCAATATTTATGTATACATTTAAAGAATAGAGACTTTTTATTACTCAAAACAAGATGTCACCACCACAATGAAAAACTAGAAATGATTTTTAATTTATTGGAAATTAAAGGCCTCCTTGGATAAACCTAAGAGTTTAATCACATTATACCAGGAAAAGATAGAATTGCACAAGTGTCATAATCTTTCTCTACTGCTACATTTAACCAAATTTTAGAATAACTCTTATGAGGAAAGATTCATTGAGCTGAAGGATATATGACCAACAGAAATTACCCACAGATTATGGCAGCCCAACTTCTACTGAAGCTACAGACTGAAAAAGAATTCTCAGACATTGTTCTTTCTTCATCCAAATTCCTTTAAAAACTTTGCATCCCACCCATATCTAACCCTGTCATAAAAAAATGACAGAGTAGGAAGCCATCTCTCAGTGCTAAACATGACTTTTCAGTTATGCACAGCAACAACAATGGGGACCCTTTGGAGTGTAATACATTTCCATAAAGCAGTCAATAAAAAAGACACGGGAGCTTATGTGAGTCATGGCCTATTTAACCAACTGTGTTCTAGCCCACTGAGAAAAGAGAATTGGAGAAATTAGTTGGCAACACCACAGCATAAGGCTAATAGCACAGGAGTCTACACGATTTTCACGGCAACAAGGCTGCAGCTCCTGCAGAACAAACCAGGTGCCGCTCACTTCTATCATAGGCAGCTGCCTTGGTTTCTTGCTAAATCAGCCTGAAAAGAAAATCAATGATTTAAAAAAAATAACATAATTTGTTCAATACCTCATTTGCTTAAATTGTGGAGTTTTTTCAGTGTCTTCCTTCCTTTTACGAGCTTCTTCTCAAAAAGGGGGACCAAACCAATGGGAGCCTAGGAACTGTAAACTGCCATTAGTGACTTTCAGGCTGGGTGATGCTTAGTAGATATTCCTTCACAAAGTACCTGCATATGGAACCTGGAGACTGGGTGGATGAGGTTGGACAACATCTAAAATTGGACAGCTGGAACAGTTATTGTGATTTGGATCTGGAACATCCCCCAAAAGTCTCATGTATTTGAATGTTATAGATTGTTTATGGAACCATGTGCTGTTGGGAGATTGGGGGCTAGTCTGGAGGGGTGGATTGTAGGCATGTAAACTGGATTATAGGTGGGTGGTGGGGGCTTACCACACCTAGATTCAGGAGGGGCTGATCACTGGGATGAGACCTGGAAGGATATATAACCTGCTTTCTGCCTTCCTAGGAGGACTAGTCTCAGCTTGCCCTGACTTGGCTTCCTGTCTGTGATGTCGAGGAGCCGCCTACCCCTCTGCATCTGCCATGTACTTCCACTGTTGCCAGACGCCCCTGAATGGACTGTGGCCTTCTGAAACTGTGAGCTAAAATAAACCTTTCCTCCCCCAAATTTGTGAATGTTGGGTATTGAGTCACAGCAATGGAAAAGTAACTAAGACAGCAGTCATGTTTCACCTTCAGTTCCAATCCACAGATCACAGGTCTATCTGCAGACTTGTGCACAGTCGAATGCTTTGCAACACCTCAGATGCACACAAGTGAACATGGTGTTGCAGATCGGGTAAGGTTAGGGTAATTTTCTCTTATCTGGTGATTGTTGACCCCAAATCAGTTCATTAAGTTGCATCTTTGGAATTGGCTTCTGTGGTCTTCTTTAGTAAGTTCATGACTGCTTTTCCTCAGCATCTTTTTTTTTTGGGGGGGGGGGCTTTTTTCTCAATGTTCAGGAACCAGTCAATAAATTATAGGCTGTTTGCTGTTTGTGGTGTCTGGCAAGAACTGTGCATCTTCTGATGGTAATGGGGAAGTTGATTTCAATGATTCTTCCTTTATTAGTCCCTTAGCACAAGCTCATATAATTCTTTAACGTTTGTGGTTTAATTTGATATCCACTTGGGTTTACACTTACTCAGCATACTGTTCTCTTGGCACACTTCACTTATTAAGAAATTTAGACAAACTTACATAATTTGAAAAATTCCAAATCATTACAGACTTAGGAACTATTCATGGAAATAAAAGGTCCAATGAGGACCAAAGGAAAGGAATGACACAGCGTATGTCTTTCAACAGGCTGTGATGTAAGAGTCTAGACAATAGACACGTATAATTGGCAGTAGATTAGATGACGTCATAAAATGGTAGAGAAGACACATTTGTAGTCGGTGGATGGACACAGCATTCAGGAGATCTCAACGAATTCATGTTGCTCCTTCGATTTTTTTCAATGTCTTTTATTTTTTTTGAGACAGGGTCTCACTGTGTAGTCCAGGCTGGTTCTGAACTCACTATGGAGCCCAGACCTGCCTTGGACTCAAGACAATCTGCTGACCTCAGCCTCCTAAGTGCTGAGATTACAGGCATGCTCCACCAAGCCCAGCTTATGTGGTGCTGAGGAATTGAACTCATGTACTTAGCACTTGCCTAGCAAGAGCTTTAATTGCTGAGCTATTCCTCCAGCCCCTCAATGTCTTTTAAAACTCAATTAATCCAAGAAACAGGTCAAACAGCATAAAAACTTTGTGGAGGAAATTGTTATTTGGAGGATAAGAAAAATGCATGAGCTTCTGGGTCTGTAGTACTAAATAAAAAAGCAGAATAAAATAGTTGAAAACTTATATATTTTAACAAAATATAATGTTAAAAAATGCTAACAAATCCAGGGTGGAGGCAAAGGCCTGTAACTCCAGCACTCTGAAGTGCCGATGCAGTGGAAGTGCAAGTTCAAGCCCCACCTGGCTAGCAATGAGACTCCGTCACAAAATAAAAACTCAAGTAGAGCTAGGGATGTTCTGACCACACAGAAAAAGTAAACGAAACAAAACACACACACACACACACGCACACACACACACACACACACACACACACACACACACACACAAAACCAAGAGCAAGCTAACAAGTTTTAACCAGCATTTTATAAGGCATTCCAGCATCTTGAGTCACATGATAGCCCTATGAGGTATATGTTATTATTATCTTCAGCTTATGGACTAGGAAACTAAGGCCTAATGAAGTGTGTGATTTGCTGGAAGTTGCTCAGATGAAAAACTCCATGCTCTTTCTGACACCCTGAGCTTCAGCTGAGGAGGCATACTCAGAAGTGGTAGAGGAAAAAGAGTCTGCTTACCTCTCCACTTCACAAAAGAGACTCCATAGGAAACAGACTTGATCTAATACTTGATGTCCAAAAATTATTTTAATGTCTTTTTAGTACAAATGAATTAATCTGTGGGACTGCCTTCTAGGGTGGGTGTGTGAGAAAGCAAAGAAGGCCAACAGATATACAAAGTAAAATGGACAATGTCTCAGCACACAATAAGAAGACACATAACACGATTCCAGACAGCAAGTTATATGATGGAGCAGCAGTTATAATAACTATATGGTACTGGCACAAAAACAGACAGGCCAGCCAGTGGAACAGAACTGAGGATGTAGAGACAAACTCAAGTACCCTCAGCTACCTGATCTTTCAGAAAGGTGGCCACAAACATACCCTGGCAAAAAGGTAGCCTCTTCAACAAATGGTGCTGGGAGAATTAGTTATCCACATGCTGAAGAATGAATCTAGACACATACCTATCACCACATACCAAAAACAAATCAAAGTGGATCAAACACCTAGATATTGAAACTGAAACACTGAACCTTCTAGAGGACAAAACAGGCAAAAATCTAGAAGATGTAGGCGTGGGCAAGGACTTTCTCAATAGGACACCTGATACAAAAGAAATAGCCCCAGAATCAACAAATGCAATTACATCAAATTAAAATGTTTCTACATGCCAAAGAAAACTGCCAACACGGTGAAGAAAGAGCCAACAGAATGGAAAGTAATGTTCATCACCTATACTTCAGATAGGAGACTAATAACTAGAATATACAAGGAACTGAAGAAAAATAGATTCCTCAGAATCAAAGAACTGATTAAAAATTGGCAACTGAAATGAAGAGGCAGTTCTCAGAAGTACAATGGTCTGCAAATACATGAAAAGATGCTCAACATCCTTTGCCATTACAGAAATGTAAATTAAAACATCACTAAAATATCATCTTACCTCAGTGAGAATGGCATATAACAAGAACTTGAACAGCAATTGTTGCTGGTGAGGTTGTGGGGGAAAAAGGAACGATTTCACATTCCTGGTGGGACTGTAAACTGGTACAACTGCTATGGAGAGTAGTACAGAGATTCCTCAAAGAGCTGAAAATAAATATTCTATTGGATCCAGTGATACCTCTTTTGGAATCTTTCAAATGAGTTAAAAGCAACATGTAACAGAGATACACGTATATCTATGTTTATAGTAGCGGAACTAGCAATAGCTAAAATGAGGGATGTACTGAAATACCCATCAATAGGCCAATGAATACAAAAATTGTGGAATATGTACACAATGGAGTACTACTCTTCCATAAGGACAGATAGATTTGAGGCTTTTGTAGGTAAATGGATGCAACTCGAGTCCATCATGCTTAGTGAAGTGAGTCACATGCAGAAGGTTAAATATCACATGGTTTCTCTAATATGAGAAACCCAGAATACAGCTATTCTATAGAACCAAATTGATGTGAGAGTGGGAGTCAGGGGGGATGGAGAGAGTGTGGGAGGGCCAAAAATGAAGAGGGGAAGGGACTGTAATGTTGATGCGATATATATGTGCACAAAATACTAAAGCTTCATGTAACGACTGTAACGCATACATATATATTAATAAAAATGGGAAAAAGAAAAAAATAAGATACATGAGTTAAGGAAATATAAGAGAAAACAAATTGGAGCCCTCAGAAAATGCTGCCTGGGCACCAAGATTTATAAGAACTTTTCTGATATGATTAGTATCTAGAAAAAGTAAACCCTGCTACAGTGTAGGGCTCATACAGAATTTTTTTTTTTTTTTTTTTTTTGAGACAGGGCCTTGCTCTGTAGCCCAGGCTAGTCCTGAACTCACTACAGAGCTCAGGCTACAGTGAGTTTCCATGCACTCATGGAAATCCTCCTGCCTCAGCCTCTGGAGTGCTGGGATTACAAGCATGCACCACCATGTACAGCTTTATGTGGCGCTGGGGAATCGAACTCAGCTCCTTGTGATTGCAAGGTGTGACCATTGGAGAGATTATGTCAATTGAGGCAATCAGGAACCACACCTGGATTAGGGTTTGGGAACCATGCCTAGACTGGGAATTGAGAACCAGTCTGGATTAGAGTGTGAGTGATTTGTGGGCCAGGGAATGAGGGAAGAGCAGCCACATGGATGTGGGAGGCCCAACTGGGGACTTGAAAGGTATAAAAGGAAGGAAGAAGAAAGATTGTTACAGCTTCTTCCTCTGGGAAAGCTCTCGCCTTCACAATTGTCTACGGAAGCACTGCAGATCTTCATCACAGATGCATTCCAGTCTCAACTTGGGCCTGTCTGCCCGTCGCTGCTCTTCAGTTGCCAATCTTCTGTTTCCGATCTTTGTCATTGTTCTTTGAACAACCCAGATTTGCAGCAGACTCTCACCGGCTGTCCTGCAGTCCCGGACGGGAGATCTACGTCACCGCTGAGCAGCCGGTGGACACTGCAGCTCTGGCATGTGCAGGCTGTCATATTGAACTATCGTTATCCTTGGATTTGTAAGCCTTCCAAGTAGATCCTTTTTGTTATAATTTCTGTAAATTCTGCCTTTTGAAAGAACTCAATCTAATACACAAGGCAAGATCTTTAACCGCTGTGCCATTCCTCCAGCCCTCACAGAGGAATCTTGGATACAATTTGTTTACTCTTGAAGAAAAAGAGAGCTTGGTTTAAAAAAGACTAGTAAGTATGCAAATTGTTTTATTTTCATAAACATTCCATAACTAATGACAAGGGACAAAAATGATGAGTATTCATGGAGAACAAAGAACCTTCTTGTTCCTATGAAGAGACCTGTGGTCTCTTCCCTCTCAGTGGGATTTTACTTATAAGAAGTGGAAGTATTAGAACAAAGTTCTTCTAGCTCCCAGTTGGCCAACTTCAACACATTAATGTAAACATCTAAGTGAAATGTTGTAATGAACAACATCTGGCAGGTGTAAGTAGTTCATCTTAATGAATGCCGAACTCATCATTATAATTTACTTTTTCTTAATCCTGATATCACATTTTGATTAGTTGAAGGGCAAAAATCATAAGTAACTTATTTTTAGAATAAAAACGTATTTAAAATTTTCTATAATAATGCCTTTCTTTTGCATTTTAATATACTTTCTTAGGAGAAAAGTCAATTAAAATAACTAGAACTAGTATATTCTAGTGGAAGAATATACCCTTTCCAGTTCTGTCACAGAGATATACCCCTTCCAGGTCCAGCCTCAGTGTTCCACGTATTTCAGGTTAAGCCCCATGATCTGCCACATGTCTGTAATCTATAATTTATCACATGCCTGTCTTCCACCTCACACCTATAATCCACCCATCCTGACTAGACCCCACCATTAACAGCATGTATATAGACTCTGTAGGTAGTCCACAACATCTAACTACATGAAGCTTTGTGGGATATTCCAGATCGAAACCATAACACTACCATAATTAAGATAATCAAGACTTTCCATAGTGCTTTATTTCTGTGAAGTATATTCCTTCAAAACTGTAGGTTTTCCATGAAAGTGCACTGAGTGCCAATGGACAGTGGGAAAAAGGCTGACAATCCAGGCTTCTCAACACATTGTTTAAACCCAGAAATCCTCTGTGTCTTGTTTTTAGAATGACCCACACCTGTAACCTGGCTCACGCAGCTTTATTTTTATCCTGGAATTTATCCTTACTGTAGAACCACAAATGACCCTAAGTCTCTTCAGCAGCTAACCCGTAGCATCAACACTGCAAAGTGGAAAGTTTGATACAAATCCAGGCAGCAGCCCTTCAAGTGGCTTCCCGATTCTAATGAGGAGGAAGAGATTTAGAAATGCCAAATGTCTTTTTCCTTTCTCTCTTTCTTTTGTGTTTTATTTTTAATTTACATATCGCATCCCTTTCTCCTTCCCACCCTCTCTTCACCGCCCCCCCTACTTTCACTTTCCCTTTCTACAAAGTCCTTCTTACTTTCTCCCATATCTCTTACCTTTTTATGGGCAAAACTTTTTATACACCTTGTGGGATCAATGAGCTCCCCCCAGGTTACAAGACAGATCATCATCATGTGTGCATCACTAGAGAGTGTTTATTTCTTTATTTAGAGATAGGATCTTGCTATGTGGTTCTGGGCTGGCCAAGAATTGGCGTTCCTTTCACCTCACAGGAGGGTGGGATTACAGAGGTGTGCTAGAGAGCACATCTTTAGGAACAAGTGAACTCTTTTATTTACTACACCACTGGGCTGTGAGAATACAGAGAACATGGGAGTAGAATTCCACAGCAGAGTGTCCTGAGAGTATGCTATGTCCTGGGCTCAGCCCCCAGTATTGCCAAAAAAAAAAACCCCAAACAAAAACCCCCCAAACAAACAAAAAACAAAAACAAAACCATAAAGAAAGAAAAGAAATAAGCTTCACCTGGGGTTGGTATCAATTTTTAACTGGTTCATCTTCGATCTGTTATCTGCCCACAAAATTGTGGCCAGAAATCATCTTTCTAAAGTGCCAATCTGGTCGGGTCACATTCTTCTTAAACCCTTTAACAATTCTCCATTACCTATAGGATAAAACTCAAAATTCCCAGCATATAATCACTGTTAAATATGTCATCTCATTTCACCTTCCAGCTTCATTTCTGCTGATTTGCATCCCTCCCCCACCCTGCCCATCCATGCTCCAGCAATAACAGTCTGCCTTCTGGAACATGCCACACACTTGGTGTTGCTAGGCCTGTGCACACATTGCTTTTTCTTTTTGGAACTTCTTTTCTGTACCTTCACTTTCTGAGTAGGAAGATGTGATTCAACTGTCCCATCCTCTCTGAAATGTTTCTTTGGAATTTCCATGCACAATTATACACTCCTATTTCTGTACTAATACCATTTTCTAGAGAGTTTTTTAGGGGACAGCCTGGACTCCCCAGACCCTGATACTTCTCCCTAACACTCTCCACTCTTGCTTCTTTGGTTGGATAGTTAAGTTACCATGTAAATCTGCCAGATTCCTTGAACAAGGATATAGAAGAGGAGGTGCTCCTAGGGAAAAGAATGTCACCGTGGGCCTAAGCAGGAGGCAGCAGGGAGGAGGTGAAACAAGACCTTGTGATCATAGAAAGAGAGATGATGTCATGAAAGAAATTAAACGAACAAAACCAATCAGTGCCTCTGTAGAAATGGAGAAAAAATAAAAATCCAGTACCCAAGGAAATGCGCTAGGGTTCGTATGTCAACTGTTTATGTAAGAATAGTAAGATTTAGGAATGGGAGTATGTGAGCAGCTGAGACTTTCCATGAGATACTGTTATTCTTTATTTAATTATTGAGTTAATGTGGGATTAAGAGGGACTCTCCTCTAAAATACACATAAGACACTGTAAATGCTGATTACTTTATTTCTTGACACCTAAAATAAAGCTGCTAGTGGGAAATCCAGTCACTTCCACATGGGGCAGTGCGATTCATTCTTATACCTGTTTACTCTCTTTATCCTCATGGGCCTGGTACACACAGTAGGTGCCTGACAAATGTTTGTTAAACTGAACTAAGTTACTTCTAGCCTAATGGGACTTGTGGTCTAAGAAGGCAATATAGGGGTGAATATTTGCTAGATAAATCATTTTCACTCAAGCTTCAAGTGGTAATTTTTGTTCTCTTGTATATTTACTACTTTAATTTAGAGCTGGTAATGTGAAGATAAAAAAAAGGGGGAAAAAGGATTTAGCCAAAAGAGCAAGGAGGAAGGGAGGTACGGAAGTTAGGAAGAATAGCCGCACTGGGACCAGGAAAAGGGATGGAGAGGATTTTTGATGGGGGAGGGGGATGTGTCTAAACCTCAGCCTGAGAGAATTATATTTCTGAGTCTTATTTTATGGCCCGATTTGGACTTCAATTCTGAAAGTATCACAGAATGGTGTTCAGAGGAATCCATAAACAGGCAAACTCAAATCTCAACAATTTAACAAATGAATAACCAATTATTCTTCAGAGAATAGATGCCGGTAACAATTTTTGAGCTATAAACTTTGAGTGGCTGAGAAGTGGGCCTCTTACAGTGTTCTGCAGTCTTGTTCTTCTGAGAAATAGCATTCTCTCTTTGAACTTCCACAAGTATGTTTGTTTGCATCTCTACACAAACATGCTGTGTGTCTGAGCACTTACACTGTAGGTGGTGAGGGATTCGTGTAGCAATCCCAGAGTTTGTTTCACTTGTTCTGCAGTGAAAGATTTCAAGATAGAATAGCATGATCAGACTGTTGCCACCTCCATGTCGCTTCACTAAAAGACACTCAGATATCAGAGCACTGCATCAATAAAACTTTTAAAGCAAACATAGCAGAAAATAAAAAAGAAGACTCAGGAACTAATTATCATGATTCTCTGGGGGTATTTCAGGGTGGGTGATCTAATGAGAACTCTCACACCCCATCAGGAAGACTTGATGGGAAAGCAATGATCTTAGCAATGTGCTTTTGACCTGGTATGTATCATCGACTGGACAAAGAGCCACTCCCAGCAAACCCCACTTCCAACCCGTTGCCTGGGTGTATTTGTACAGCAATATAAGCTCAGAGAGAAAAATGATGTCAGCTATGGTGAGGTACCTCTAGGACAAAAATAATCACCTTCTTTTAAAAAAAGTTATAAATATGAGATTTGAAATCTTTCTTGATTTTTCTGTTTCATATGACCAAACCCATGCAGGTTTGAAGTTAAGTTGAACTTTGCAAGAAAAAGAATTGGGAAGGTCAAACGAGGTTGGTGTTTCTACACCAAAAGTTTCCAACCAAATCACCAAGTCTGTAATTGCAAAATAAAAATACTAAATCTCAATGTCTATTTGCACAGCTCATTAACTAAGAGCTCATACTCAGCAAATGGAAAAAAAAAACAGAAAAAGAGAAAAAGAAAAAGAAAAAACTTTAGCAGCAAATACATCTGGAAAGTTACTATAGAGATCTGTCCTTCCCTAGGACCTTAAGTAGATCTTGCCATATTCTGTTGTACTGCGCTTGGGTGCATCTGTCCATCTGTCTGTCTTTATAGGTTATTCAAAAAGTAGCAAACCGGGACGAGGCAAAGCATCTCTTGTGAGACCATGTGGGAGAGGGAAGGGAACATTTCTCTCCCCACTGAACAGTATGAACATTATGGCAGGCGCTCGACCTGCTCTGCTACTGGGACAACTTGATTTACAACGTGAAAAGGGAAAACCTAAATCACCAAGTAATGAAAACATTAAAGTTAATGCATCACAAGTGAGGAATTTATTACCATTAACTCCAATAAACAGTTATAAAACACTCGTCCTTTCCTGTCCATGCACGGGGACACAGACCCTGGACTTCATTAAGCTCAACTTTCTTTTCTTCCTCACTAGACCAGTCATGTGTGTTTGAACCAACCACCATTTATTGTTAAGTGGACTGGCTCATTTTCCAGGACTGCAGAAAGCTGAAGGCACATTCATTTTGCGTCACGGCACTTGGTACAGACGGATGAAATAGCAAAGTTTAGAAGACACGCAGCTCGGCATGGCTAGATAAGTTTATTTAAAAGTCTCCAAAATGTATGTCTGACAAAAGCAGAGTAGCTCTCCCGAGCAGCCCTCCCCAGAGAAGGGATGTAAGTTATAGTACCTGGCAAAGAGGGTGGCATATTGGATGCCAGTGCACGTCAGGTACATTTAGCCGAATGATTTTTCCCTTGTTATTGTTGGGCACAGTAGCTTAGAAGCCTGAGATGGAAACCCATTTCTTTCCAACATGTTTCTCTGTCACAGGGGCATACGAGTTTATTACCTTTAGGTTGTTCATGAACAAAAGAGGCTGCACATATTGGATGGCTAAGCTAGATTTGTTCTGGATTCATTTGTTTCCAAGGGGAAAAAGAACTAATGTGTATTTTTGGAAAGCCAACTGTGATTGTGGAATCAGCTGGGTGTTAGGGAGCAGAGAGGAGAGGCAACATGAAATTCCAGCTTCCCTGAGCAAGTAATTATAACAGTCATATAATAATAGCTATACTTTATGTTTGGGTAGCACATTAGTGTTTATAAAATGCCTTCATGCATGGCATATCCATGGTTCTGACACAGATAGAAGCCCTCACCTGTCCAGCCTTCAGAAGCTGAAACCATGGCTTGCACAGTTGGAGAGAGGAGGAACTAAAACAAAAATTCAGGTTTCTTGAAGCTCCAAGTACAGTAACTTTTCTTTTCTTTTCTTTTTTTTTTTTGCTACTCTCTGCTATACAAACAATTCACTTAAGATATAATAATGTAGCCAAAAGTATAATCTAAAGTCAAGATGAACAATTTTTTTTGGAGAAAGGATCTTGCTTCATTGTCTATGGTGCCCAGATTAGACTTGAGCTTGTGATTCTCCTGCCTCAGTCTCCCAGGTATCTGGGACTCAAGGCATATGCCACCATGCCCAGCAACAGTGTTTTAATTCCAGAGTTATTAGCCCAAATTTCATAATTTTTAACACTGTCACTCTGCTAAGAATGGCAACCAAACCATAGAGCTAAATGGAGTCATTGTGCCTGGGGGTAACCAGGATGCTCAGAAAACAGGGCTCAATCTGTGACATTATTGGAAGAGAGGCAGGTAAGCTTGTTGTTCTCCTCAATAAATGGAACTGACAGTCTCTTGAGGGGCCAAACTGTGAGAAGTATGTGAAAGGAGAGACTGGAAAGGCATAGCCAGATGATCACAGCCAGTTTCCACAAGACCAGTTGCTAAAATGTAGCATGATCAGGAAGGTAGAAATAGATGCTGAGGAAAGTTTCCTAATCTTATTTTATTATTTATTTTAGCATTTCCACAAGGTACCTTGATGAAGATCTCTGAGATGAACAGTTACAGGGCTCTCCAGCACAGCAGATGACCCGGCCTGCCACTCATTTTGCAGATGCGGCCACTAACATGCAGCCAGCTTAACCTAACCAAGGTAATGCGATCAACATGTTGTAGAGTCAAAAGGAGAAACCAAGCTTTATTACTGTAGCTCAGCATGTCAGTCTTTTATTTCCACAGTCTGGAAATGATTCTTCTCCAATTTCCCTACAGAAATTAAACCAGGGAGGTTCCAAATTGTGGAACATGTAGTCCAGGGGACAGTGAGAAGCCATACTGAAAACAAGTGAATTAAGCAAGAGGCTCCTGGCTTCCTTTTACTACCAACCTAGCAAAGTCCAATTTGTTATGTATAATGGCCCCATTACGAGAGTCATAGATCATTCTCTGGAAAAAAATGGTTTCAGAAAAAAAATCTTTAGATACTAATGTTTAGGAGACTTCAAGCAAAGTGGTAGGAGCTCCTGTCACTTGAAGGAAAGCTTGTCCACTGGCAAACTCTACCTTGTCACACAGACATTTCAATCTGCTTTTTATTGGTGCCTGCCTTTCAAACACAAGCAGGCCTCTAAGGATCATCAGGCCTTTGCAGAGAGCCCAGCATGAAAGGTAAAGACTAAAACATGCAGCGAAAATAAAGGATCTTGGGGGACAGACTTACTTAACAGAAAACAGAATTATAAAAAAGCAAACAAACAAGCATCATTAATACTCTCAAGGGGATGAAGAGAAAGTGTAACCACGAAGAAGAATGCTTAACAATGAACAACTGGATAACAAGAAAGGACAGGTGGAAATTAAATATATGACAAACAAAATTAAAATGAAATCAAGAGGTGGTTGGAAAATAACTTTGTGGAAATTTAGAATAGGGCAAAAAAGAGCATGAAGAGGAAAATGGAAAACTATTGGAACATAGAACATATGGAAGGAAATACTCAAGGAAAATAAAATTTCTCAAAATGAAGGATACATCTTTTGACTATAAGGGTCCTCCATACACTCAATATATGAACAAAAAGACTTATACCTGGGTAATCACTGTGAAATTTCACGACATAACACATAAGGAGAAGGGTATAAAAGCTTTTGAATGGGGAGAGAATAGGTCATCCACACAGAACCAAGAGCTAGAATCGCACTGAACTTTCCTATAGCAATCCTAAAAGTCAATGAAGCAAAACTCTAAATTCTAAGGGAAAATGATTTCTACTAGCATTCATACACCCAAACTACCAGTTAAGTGTAAAGATAAAATAAAGAGGTTTTAAGACATGCAAAATGCCAAGAAACTGATCTCCCAGATAATCCTTTTCAGAATGCCACCAAAATATATGCTCCACCAAACTGAGGAGGGGGGGCACCAAGGAAGAAGGCAGCACTGGATCCTGAAGGTAGGGCTATGACAAAGGTAAGGCATAAAAGGG
The DNA here is from genome assembly GCA_004027205.1 of Ctenodactylus gundi. Lineage (NCBI taxonomy): Eukaryota > Metazoa > Chordata > Mammalia > Rodentia > Ctenodactylidae > Ctenodactylus > Ctenodactylus gundi. Next base: position 144,419 of record PVKB01004087.1, read on the forward strand.
AGTCCCAGGATGCCAGCTGTGCAGGACAGTGGCCAGCCCACCAGGAGCAGGCAGGAGGAATGGAGGTCTCTGGGGGAACTCCAAGTCAGAATAAAACTGATGGATTATCTCATGTATTTGATCATGAGGAAAACTGCAGTCAGAAAAAAGTTACAATTCCACAACAAAGGTTGGGAAGAATTAGGGATGGTGACTGGTAAAACTAATCAAATGAAAACACCAACTCTAGGAAAAGCAAGAAATAAAACCTGATTATACAACTTTACAGGCGATGACAGTAATATTTACATAAAGTAATGTAAATGCTGAATATTGATAAACTTAAAAATACAGCTACACTAGGAAGACTAAGGAATGGGAAATGAGGGTTGTGATGGAACGAGAGAGCTAAGTCCTCCTTGGTATTAATGGGAAATCAATAGATAATGTCTGACATTGAGACATTTGAAAAACAGCTGTGTAGCTATATTATTTAGAATGGCAGAAAGTACACATAAGAATGAACGAGAAAAATTGATTAAAGAATTGAAAGAGGTCCCCGTGAAGAGCACAACTTGAACTCTGGGAAGAAGTGGCTGCTTGTGATAATGACTGATTAAAGAAAAGACTTTATACCTCCATTATTTATATAAAATAAAAATAATTAGAAAATGCAAAAATAGTTGACAACTTTGCTATAGAAAAGCCATGTGTTTTCATACTTACACAATGATATCAATTCTGAGTGGGTGAGTATAGAAAAAATTCTAAGCTTAGTGTGAAGAGTACATCACACCAGAAAAGACGGTAGAAATCATTGTGAAATAAAGAGGAACAATTTTATTAAAAACAGTTACACAAACTTTTACTTGAATTAGGCATCATCTTAAGACTATTTTAATAATCTGTAGTCTTTAGGCAACTTTAAGACTCATTTGCAGTTCTAATATTAAATTTTGTACCATAGGTCTAATTTGCCTAAGCTTTTCCTACACTGCAAGGGGACCTAGAAAAACAGGAGGTCTCTCTCCACAGGAGACCTGGTTTATTTCACAAGTAATAAAAGGTATTGAATCCCATTACAAAATTTGAGGTCAGAAGCTCAGGGTATAAACTTGGGCTTCAATTTACAGAATATTATTGTATCACTGGGCATGACCAGAATTGGAAAAAATACCTGTGGATCAAATAAAATCAAGGAAAATTTATACGGAATATACCACATGGGAGGCGCTGCGCTAGAGAGCACAGAATTTCTAGGATGTCTTAGTGAGACAACTTCAGATCAGCACAAAGACAGAGAGTACAGACACGACTCTAATTTATAGGGTTGGAAAGGCACAAGGTCATAAAACAAGACACCTGTTGTCTTGCATTATGTTAAAGGTTTCACCTTTTTAAAAAATAATCAGAGACACATAATCATTATTCTTGACATAAATTATACTTTGGATTGGGGGTGGAAATCATGTTTTAAGAATGAGAAGGAAAGGAAAAGTAAAACCAACTGCATGTAATTTTTCAAGTGGAAACAATAGTAATATGAAGATATATGGGTGTCGGAGCCACTGGTAGAGGAAGGAGGCTGGGCTGTCTTCTTACGGTGTCACTGCTGTGACCTCTACCATTTGAAATACTTTGCTTCCACCTTGCCCAAGGGAATTGTGAACACAAGGGAGAAGGGATGAAGGATGCCTATGCCCGACCTCACCTTTGCATTGTCTAATGACTGAAGGTATAAATCAGCTTTCCCCTTGAAGACCCGTGTGTCAGATGCTCATGTGAAATGCTGGAAATATTAAATGATGTCCCTAAGGGTTTTCTTGTTACTCAGCTTTCTCCTGGAGCTGGGAGAGCTGTTCATATGAAGGATACTCTCCCCCAGGACCTCAATTTGTATATAAAATGAAGTACGAAATGCCAGCAGCTTCTTACCACTTTGGAGAAAAAATAAACACTGAGTGGACATTATACTTTCTGCCCACTGTCTTGTTTATATTTTGTTTACATCTCTGCTTGTTCCCAAAGAACGGTTCAGATCAACAGAGGTGTGAGAATTCTCTCATTACAAATCCTTATTCCCAGGGCAGCAGATAGGTGATGGTTAAAAAGAATCCCTACAGATGATTCAATGTTGTTTCAGCAATGGGCAAAAACAAAAGCTCTCCATTTCATCTTAGTTAGTAGAGTGCGTGTGTCAGAAGGAAGAGACAAATGCCCAGATGCCAAGGTTCCACATTCTTCCCTGTGATCTTGGACTTGCCTTGTGACCTCTCTTCCACGTTCTTTTTCTAGGATTAAAAAAATGTAAACTCACATCTCCTAATACTCTTTGATTCATTAATCCTCATCATTAGCTCTATACTAAGAATAGCTATCTGTAATAAGAACATTGGGCATTTTGCAGTCATTTTCCTCTTGGTAGAGAAATTAAAGTGCCTTCCTCAAATTTCCTAGTTAGAGAATGGACAAGAAAGAAATTCTCCTGCTATTCCTTGGCCTTCTATCTATATCTTTCCATCAGCTTTAAAGTATGGCTCCACAAAGAATATAATCTCTAACATCACTCTGTATCTGATAGAGCTTTAAAAACGTATAGAGCACCTTTAAACTTCTTATAGTAGCACTATGAGGTAAGTATTTACAGAATCTAGAAACACAGAATACAAGTATGGAGAAATAACTGTAAAGTTGAAGAAGAAGACACCATGAAAAATTAAGTATTACTTAAGACATTGCAGATGTATGAAAACGTTGATTAGCACGGCTGTGCTGTGCAATAATGGGATGGATTTGTAATGACCCTCTGCTCTGTGCTCCAAGGTCACACTCCAGGTATGACAAGATACTTGGGACAGCATGATGTGGTCTTTCAATTGCACTTTTCTGCCATTTTAACTGTTTCTCTTGGGCAGGAGAACATGTGAGGACATGAAGGAAAATAAGAAATAAAGTTCCTTTTTCTCTATGAGTTTAAAACATCTGAAACAGGGCCAGTGGTTTTGTTGTTGCTATTTTGTAAGGATAATCGAAACTGCTTTAAATGATGTGCATTTAAGGGAACTGGAACAGAGTCCCTCTTCCAAAATACCTTCTCAACTGACTTCCTTAATTCCTAAAATTTCACCACTAGGAGCCCATTTCCTTAGAAGAAAGTACGATTCCCCGTTGCCTCGAAATGCTCCAGGAGAGGCAGTACAGTCAGGCGAGGCATCCATATCCACCGTGTGCCAACAAATGGCGCATCCAGAGCATTGAGAGAGGGATGCATGGAGCTCCGGTTCTCCTGGGGATGACGAGCAGCCACTTGTACCCATTCAGTAGATCCCTGAGCAGAGATAGCTGGGGGACGTGTTTCACAGTGGTTCTTACTCATCGGTGTGTGCAGCTGGCAGTACTATGGTGAGACATGACAACTATGACTGTACATCAGGATTGCTGGTCAACATTTTTTTAAAGTCAATGAATTAATTCTTTTTTGAGACAGGGTCTTGCTCTTTAGTTGAGACTGGCTCTGAACTCATAATGTAGCCCAGGTGGCAATCCTTCTGACTCAGCCTCCTGATTTCTGGGATTACAAGCACGCACAACCGTGCCCAGCCTCAGCCTTTTAAAAGATGTAAACTTAGGTCATCTAGGGATGGGTTTAAAAAAAGTGCCGCGAGGGGTCTGATGCTCACCCAGGGCTGAGAACCACAGCCTCAGCATGAATTTGCATGTTCCTGATGGCTTTGTTGGGAGGTCTTGGGAGGTGGGTGGAGCCAGATGGGCTCAGGTGGGGATACCTGGATGCTGAGTACTAGAGTGGATGGTGAGGGGTAAGAGAGTTGCCACAAAGAACAAAGTAACCAGAAGTAACATGGGAAAGAACCAGGTTACCTTACACATATCATAGTTTTGATAATCTTCTTTGGCCTATTGCCAAGAAACATTGATTTATGAAAATGAGGACTTATTTCCCCCTTTTTTATTAGCGTGCGTATGTGATACACAATAATTACATTAAACTTGAGAATTTTGTGCACATATATAGCTCAACAACCTCACACTCCCTTCCCTTCCCCCTTTCTTGCTCTCCTATCCCCTACATATTCCCTCTCCACTCCTAACAATGGTTGAGATGTTGAAAATGAGGACTTATATAGAACTTAATTTAAGAAATGCCAGGAAGTTATTATCATTGGTCACATAACTCTGGCTTGTTTCACTCTTTCAATTGGCAAAAGAAACCACTTATACTTGCTCCATTACTGTAGTATCTTTTCCCACCCCATTCTGAGAGATCTTCTCTCTAATTCTTACCCTACTCAGCATGACCTTGGTTATCTCCCAAAGGGAGTCTTACTAGGTATGTACTAGCATTAATTCAGAAACCTCAGATAAGAGAGGCTTTAACAAAGCAGATGGTAATTTCTTGGATGTATAATAAAAGACTAGAGGGAGGCAGCTGGGGACAGAGGGCACCCCAGGCATACCCTAATCTTGCCTCTAATATCTTTATAAACCTTGTAATTTCTTCCTCAAGGTCCAAGCTGGCTCCAGCTCCATTTAGCAGAAAGAAGGAAAGAGGCATCACCTTCCCTGTACCTGTCTGCTTAAAGACACTTGTGAACCATGGCTTCTACATTTCACTGGTCAGTACTTATGTCAGATTGTTGAATTTAGTCGCTAGGCAAGTAGGGAGTGGGGCAGCCACGAGTCTATCTAAAAGTACAGAAGAAAGGCAGGCACGGTGGCACACATCTGTGGTCCTAACTACTTGGGAGGATGACGCGGGACAGTGAGTTCAAGACCAGTTTGGTCAACATAGCAAGACATTTTTTTAAAAATGTGCAAAAAAGGGAGATTTGATATTAGAGGCTCGCTGGCAGCCTCAGCTATACCACAACATAGTTAAACAAGCACCAGCAGAGACCTATGAACCTAGAATTCCCCCCACCCCTGAAAGGAAGCAAATGAGTCCAGTAAGAGAAGGCTGCCTGCTTCCAGGTGTTGGATAATTCATGGAAAGTGCTTCCCACTAATGAAGAGTGGAAATTTGTCGAAAGTAGTTATCTGTGACCCAAGAATCATAACAGAGGCCTCAAATAAATGAGGTGTTGGTTTATCTTTTGAAAGGTTATGTTTCCTCTTGGAATTATGTGATTCAAAAGTCCACCTCTTATCTAAGGAAGGCCTGGAATGTGAGCCTCCTAGCCTGCATTTAACTTCTGTAATACCACCAGGAATAGAAAGACGTATGAGACCATAGGATTGGTGTGTTGGCTGTGAACCCTCTCAATGCAACTAGGAGAAATGTTAATATGAGTTTCACATATAGACTGCTTAAATTGAGAAGTTGAAAATGAGGACTTACACAGAGCATCTCATTTAAGAAATGCCAGGGAATTATTATCTTTGATTCTGATCAATGGGAAAATGTATTTTCCCCTAACTCAAGGGTTTCAAGTGACAGTCCAGATAATGGCCTTGCCTCACCTTCATAACAGATCTTAGGGTACAACCAGAACACTGCTGTTTTAGAAGTATATGACCTAAAATAAAAGAAATCTCTGTGGCTGGATTTGAATTGCTTTATTGACTAGGATGATTTTATAGGTAAAACCCTGCTTTGTTTTCCATTTAATCTCTCTAAATCATGCAATATATTTGCTTTTCTTTGTGTTTATTTGTCCAGTTGATTAAATTATAAGACCAGTTAACTCAGTTGAGCAAGGCAAAGTGCTAATGAGACCAAGGTCTCAGTTTTATCTGTGGATAGGCTGGTTGGTGGGCAGAGTGCGATTCTGGCCTGTGTCTAGTTCACTGCCTCTCTATCTCTGGCAAGCTGTTCTGAAACGCGTCTCTAACTGGGAGCTGAACAGGAAAGGGGGAGTATCTCGGCAGAATTAAGCTGTGCAGGTGGAAAACACCTTGCAAAGCCCGTATAGAGAGTTAATGGCTGGCAGAATGCTCATGCAAAGAGGAACTCAAAGTAGACGTGGAACGATCTCTCCAAAAATAAGCTATCCAATGGGGCGGGGGGTCAAAAAGAGAGAAGGGAAAGATTTGTAGATTTGTCACGATATGTGTGTGCACAAAATACTCAAGATCAATGTAAACTTTATGTTTTGCACTTAAACATATCAATAAAATGAGAGGGGACTTTTTTTTCCAGGGGATTATGACCTAGAACCTTAGAGGTCGAACTCACTATCAGGAACAAGAAAGAGGGTACACACCAAGAACCATGGTCACATAAGTTTGACTCCCTTCATTTCCTGTTCCAGCCTGTGGGTCGCCACAAGTCATCTCCTATTTCCGGCCCCACCTCAGTGTTTTCTACTCCCAGGTGCAAGGGCATGATGTCACTGGGAAACAACATCTCTAAACAGAAATAAAACCTGCCCTTCTGCTTTCTTGTTCTACGTAGAAATGCCATTTCTCATCAGAGAGGAAGACTTTTTTTCATTCTTATTAAAAATCTGTCATTCTGTCCACACCACCTGGAGAACAAACGTGTTTTTGATCTCTCTGTGAATGTGTGGCTCAGCACCTGCTCAGCACTCAGGGTGGCAGCCCTCATCCCAGCCCCAGCCGGCTGCTGCTCTTGGACAGAGACAGTAAAATGATTGATTCAACACCTTAATTAAGACAAACAAACACAGAGGGACATCAAATAATGGCCGTGACAGTTTGCAACAAATGGAAAGTACAGCTTAGCATTTCATAAAAGAAAAAAGTGTTTGATGTGAGGATGGCAGGTTAATAATTTGTAAATATCACTGGCTTGGTATTGTAGCTAATCCAAATATTTTCATTTCTCATCATAAGTCACCCTCTGCTGATGGCTTGTCCTCTTCAACTTACAGCTCTCGCTCTGGAGCCTTGACAGAGGTGGAAAGGGGAGAAGAGGGAGGCTCACAGGTTCTCTGTGGGATGTAAATTACACTGTCAACCTTCTGGGTATTTTAAAATTCTGAATATTCACTGGAAAAATACCACTGATCACCCCAAAGAATTTCTTGCCTTTTTCTTCACTTCCCTTAAAAAGCATTCAAATTTAATTATTATAGCTTTCCATTCATATCAGTTTTTCTTTATTAGGAGAATCAGAGCTTTCACTTAGTTTCTGAATTACACAGGAATTAAAAAATGCACCAATTTCCTCAATTCTGTATACCATGTCCTTGAAAAGCTGTTTCTATATCTATAACTATAGTGTTTTCAAACATGCTAGACATATATGAGTTTCATCGTCCTAGTGCCCTGCAAAGAAACACAGTGGGGGATAAGGGAGTCCCTGGTAATGTCTAGGTGGGCATGGAGGATAGCAGGAAGTGGTGATGACAATCATAAAAAGTTAAATGTGGGAACCTCTATGTTGGCCAGAGCATGTGAAGTATCTCTCATGAAAAAATATTCACAGAGATAGAAGGCAATTTTACCAACTTATTCGGAATTCATAAGGATGCAATGCAGAGCCCGTCTGTGAAAGGCTTTGGGCTTTTGAAGCTGTAGGGAAAAGGAAGGGGGAGAATACAGACCTATCAGATCAGCCTGCAGTGGGATGTGCCTCTGGAGTTAGGGCATGATCATTCTCAGGTGGTCTTTCTGTTCTTTTTGACAGCAGGCTTCTTTTCCCTCCCCCCCACCCCCCTGTTCTCAGATGATAGGAAGTTCAGGCCAGAGACTACAGTGATGGGTGTGACAGGGAGGGGCCCAGAGAGGGAAGCTGCAGTTCTGAGAATTCTCCACAGGGAAGCAGTATGAGATCAGGTTTAGAAAGAGGCAGCTCCACAGCTTTTTCTGGTTAATCTCTTTTCCCTTCCACTGTGTAAGACAAGACCAATAGGGCCAGCTCACCTTTGGGAGGACCCCTGAGCCAAAGAACCCCTGTCTCCCAGCTTGTTCCTCCTCACCTAAACCCTTGGCTTTCAGCACAGCGCCTGGTCCATTCCACTCTGACCTACGCATCTCTGAGGGAGGCCGCCAGGGCTCAGGATACCCTGTGCCAACACTCGGTGCCGGCTCACATCATGGCCTCCAGGGGGAGCTTAGCAACCCCCAGCAGGTGCTGTGCTTGGCAGGAGGAATCCCGATAACCTCTCAGTGTCTGATGACCTTTGACACTTCTAAGAAATTAGTTTCATCTTTGGTATTCTGAAGAAAATGGTGGCAGCAACAATTTGTTTTTGTTTGAGTTAGAGAAAACAAGGTAACTTCACAGAAAGCTGACAACATCCTATCAACACAATGTGCGATAACAGTACAACCACAACTTCCCTTTCTTATAAAGTAGAAATAACCTACAGCACATTTCTGGTAAGTCTTAAGGACTATGCGTTATTATCCTGTATGAACTTTTCAAAAAGTGCCCAATAATGTGAAATAATTTTTAAAAATTCATTTATTTTTAGTCAACAAATTAAAATTATATGTATTTCTCATGTACAATATAACATTTTGAATTATGTAAATGTTGTTAATTAATTAAAACTTTTTTTTTGCAGTGGTAGGTATTAAACCCAGGCACTTGCACATGTTAGGCAAGTAAATATTTTTAAGGTAGGAAGCTCTGATATTTCTCTTGTCATACACTCTCTAAAATATATTCTTTTAAATTGACAGATTGGCAAATATTACATGTAGCAGATTAAAAACTTTCTTAGAAATTTAAAAATTTCAAGATTCTTTTAATACAGCAAGTAGAAATTCCATTTTTAGACTTCATGTATTGAGAGTGGAAAGCGGGTGGTTGTATGAAAGGACTGAGGCCTGTGTTTCCTATAATGTGCCTCAGGTAGCTTCTTATCACATACTGAAATATTTTAAAACTTCTTATCATACAATGAACTATTTTGAAACAGCTTTTTTTGCAACTCTGAGAAAGGTCTGTCATATTGACTTGTTCCTAGTGGCCTCAATTTCTCATTTTTTTCTCTCTCTCTTAGACCAGGTCTTTCTCTGTAGCCCAGGCTGGTCTTGATCTCACTATGTAGCCCAGGCTGACCTTGAACTCATGGAAATCCTCCTGCCTCAGCCTCGTGAGTGCTGGGATTACTGGCATGTACCACCACAACCGGCTTATCACTTTGTTTTCTTAATAGCCTCTTCAAACCTTTCTTCTAATCCCTACATCATTTATCTGTTTCCTAGGGACACTCTAGAAAATAAGCAAGAAGAAAGGAGAAAATGTGTCCTGTTCTACCTGGGCTCTTCCCAGTGACTCTGCCTCCCAGACAAGATGCAGCCGAGCTAGAGGAAAGAGTTTCTGAATGGATCCTAGAGGGGCTGCTCTCAAGATGGGGACAGCTACCTGGGCCCAGTGGCCCAGGCCTGTACTACTAGCACGTTGGGAGGCTGAGGCAGGAGGTTCACAAATTAGAGCCGAGTTTGGGTAGTTCAGTGACTTAATGAGACTCTGTATCAAAAATAAAAAATCAAAAATGGGCTGGGGATGTAGCTCAGTGTGAAGGCCTTGGACTTGATCTCCCAAACAACAATAACACCCTCCCCACCCCCCCCACCCCCCAAAAAAAGAAATGAAACAAAACAAAACAAAACAGCTGCTGCAGCAATACCAGGTGAAATATCCAAAGGTCGGCTTCAGCCCTCAAGAGTATAAGCTGGCTAGACAGGTAGAAACTGAGATACAAAGAAACAAAATAAAGAACATAAATAAATATTGATCCTTTCCCCTGGATTCCAGATCCTAAATGAAGCCACCCAGTAGAAGGAAGAATGCTATCCTCACAACACCGCTACTTTAATTTTTCATAGAATGCAATAACACGCACCTGCAGCAGAGATTCTAAGAATCCTTTGCTGATGTAATTCAACTGGAAATCTTCAGCAGCTTTAGGTGATGCATATTCACATGAGCTCTAATGTTAAGCTTACATGATTTTGCTAGGATCTGTCTCAGCCACGACTTTGTGTCCGTCCAGAAAAGGTTAGGCAAAGGTGAGCGGGCAACGGGGCTCACTGAAACTTCTCTTATTAGATGGGGAACTTGTTAAAGAAAGATTTTAACAGCTCAAACTACCTCCGAGGCCAATAAGGGTAACAAAACGGATTATTAGACCATGATCTGAGGTTAGAAAAAGGGCGCTGGCGCCGGCTGATTGGAAAGGTATTGGAAATAAATAAAAAAAGGCTACGCTATGTGAAATTGAGGGTCACAGCACAGGAGCATCTTGGAAAGCCATAGGTGCCCTGGTTACACTTATCATGACATTCATGGATACTCTTTGTGTGGCTTGGTTTTGCAGGTCCTTTGTATGAGCTATTTTAGATAAACTGATTTCACAAGGAGGAGGAAGGTGGGAAGTGTCACATCACATTAATACTCTAGCTTGACACTTTTGGGATCAAATTTGGTGCAGGGCATAAGTGAAATGAGTTTGTTGGCCTCAAGCTAGGCTAACATCCATATGTATCCTTAAACAAAACCACAAATCATTGGCTGGCATCTGGGATCAGGGACCTGAAATGGAGACAAGAACGTTACAAGGCAGGAGGAAGGCTAGCTGGCAGGGCTTTGTTGGGGACCAGCCATCACCTCTGGGTCTCCTGCCTGGCTTCAGCTTCTCATCCATAAATGCTGATATTCACACTGATTTTCTAACTTCTCTTTGCCTGCCAAGTCCGACATCAATATTCCCAATGGCATTCTTTGAAACTTTTAGTTATCAAAGTCCTCATCGTTCAGTCAATTCTAATGATAGTAATTTCATAAACACTATTTTTAGAATGTAACTGCCTTTAGCAAAATAATAGAGTCTGTTCCAGTGAATTCTAAATCTAAACATGGCTCGCTCTCGCTTTCCAATTCGATGAAGGGCCCCCGCGCTACTTTGATGAAAACATGGAGAATTGGAAAACAATGTGTGAATGACATTTACAGAGATCTCATGCCAGAAAGGGCACATTTTATTGTGACTCTCTGTCAAAAGTGTAGTTTCATCAGAGGACAGAAGGCAAGAGAAACAGGCAATCAATACTTGGGCCTCTGATATCTGAACTGAGAAAGAAAATCATTATCCTGTTACTTGTATCGTGATACAATGCTTGAAATACTGAACCTTGTTTCCATAATAATCCAATATTTTGGAGGTTGCAGGTTAAGAAACCCCTCAGAGAGGGAAAATTAGAGTATGCAGCAAAAAGTAATGTACGTGCAACATTTTATAGTGAGAACAGGGGAAAAGGCAGTTGAGAAAGACAGAAGTTCATCTTTTGAAAATGCATAATAATCCATTTTCCTGTTAGTACTTACCTAACAGCACATGTTTAGTTTCTGAGTGTCTACAACTATAAGGAATTCCTTGATTCCAATTTTTGGATGAAACACACAATTTCCAACACTGAAGTTCCCTCAAAAGTAAGAAGTCTACTTGGGCAGCATTGGCAGCTCTATTTTTATTAAAATTGATTTCTTTATTAGAAAATTAAACCAACTTAAGGTGAAAAGTATATTGATATTTGATTTTAAAAGCCAGTTATTCATTTCTCCCTAGCAAAAGACTGGTCACTATTAAATTTCTTGCAGACAAGGAAAAAAATTCATGAATCTTTCTGAAACTCTTACGTATCTAGCCTCAAGCATGGCACTGGCTCAGTCTCATTTCTTCTAATGTAGCTACTGTTTAGTATTTTCCAAACACTTCCAAGCAATTAGTCCTCCCATCTAGATTTCAGCTTCCAATGGAAAACTCTATCTGAACATATATTATGAAAAATGGGTCATGCCAGTCTTACATATGTTGTGGAAGCAAGTTTGTGGTTGTCCTTAACCTGACTTTCACATTTTTATGGGTTGGTATCATAATTCAGTTATTCAAATTCTGTTTTTTATTCTCTCAGAACCATTATTGATGGCGTTAGCATTCTACGGTCATAAAGTCATGACCCGCTTTTCTATGCTGTCTGCTATAGCCTCACGGACAGCTAAGTGGGTCATTAACGAACCAGGAAAGGTTATCTGGCTGCATGAGGTGGTGTCTCTTGCAGTCTACTCTGGTTAGAACTGACTGTTGCCACAGACAACAACAGTCCAAAGTCTGGCAAATGAGGACTGTGGCTACCTCCCCGGCACAGAGCCAGGAGCTCTGGGTTCCATCGGCAAGAGCGCGTGGTAGTAGGAAAAAAGACCGATCACTTGGATAGCTGGTTTATTTCAGTTGGAGAAACCACAACAGCCATCCAACTGAATGGCTACAACAAAGTGATACCACCAAGTGTCGGTGAGGATGGGGAATCAATGGAATTTTTACACACTGTTGGCAGGAACGCAAATTGGTGGAATGCAAACTGGAAAACCCGTTGGCAGAATTTACTAAATCTGAGTACACACAAACTTTCTGACTCAGCCTTTCCTGCCTTAGGCACATACCCAATAGAAATGGTGATGCAGTGTGCCCCGAAAGACAAGATAGGTGGGTTCACAGGAGTGTCTGCAGATAGTGGAATAGTTAAAACAAAACAAAACACCAAAATCTTAGGTGGGGGTAGTGGCCCAGGTATGTAATTTCAGTACTCTGAAGGGCGTGAGTTTGGGCCCACTGTGGGTAACTTAGTGACTTAGCAAGATCCTGTTTCAAATCAACAATAGATAAGTGGGCCAGAAATGTAGCTCAATATGAAGGCCCTGGGTTCAATCTACAGAATCAACAACCAAACAACCAAAGCCAAAACTAACAACCACTTATTTTATTTTATTTTAAGACAGAGTGTTTTGCTTTGTAGTCTAGGTTGGTTGGTCCTGAACTCACTTGTAGACCAGGTTGGCTCTGAACTCAAGGCAATTCTCCTGTCTCAGCCTCCCAAGTGCTGGGATTACAGGCATTGCACCCAGGGCCTTGCACTTGCTAGGCAAGCATTCTGACTGCTGTGCTATTCTTCCAGCTCCCCAATAACCACTCTTTGCAGAGTAGAAAGTTTTCCCTGTGCAAGTTTCAGAGTTCTTGTCTTATGCGCACTGACCAACAGTGAAGCATCCCTGACGCAGTGTCTCTGGCTCAGAACTCTCTGTGGCCTGTCTATTCCTCTGAACGATAAAGAGTAGAGAAAGCACGCTTGCCTTGCAAGTGCAAGGCCCTGAGTTTGATTCCCCAGCACCACATAAAGCCGGGTGTGGTGGTACACTCCTGTAATCCCAGCACTCAGGAGGCTGAGGCAGGAGGATTGCCGTGAGTCCAAGGCCAGCCTGGGCTACTGGGCTACACAGCAAGTTTAGGACCAGCCTGGGCTACAGAGTGAGATCCTGTCTCAAAAAAAAAAAAAAAAAATGGAGAAAGCACAACTGACCTATAAATATATAATTCTGTGATTAAATATGGTGTATAATATAAAGAATTATTTATTATTATAAATAATTATAATAACTCAGCCAACTGCAACAATGATGGTGCCAAAAATGTCTATTTAAAAATGGTAATTTGGGCCGGGTCTGGGTGCACAGCTTTGTAATCCTAGCATTCTGGGAGGCTGAATAAAAAAGAACAGCAAGTTTAAATCCAGCCTAAGCAAATTAACAATTTAGAGATACCTTGTCTGGAAATTAAAAATAAAAATGGGCTGGGTATGTAGCTCGGTAAGAAGCCCTGAGCTTGATCCCTAGTAACTCACTCTCTCTCTCTCTCTCTCTCTCTCTCTCTCTCTCTCTCTCTCTCTCTCCCTCTACCTCTTTCTCTTTGTCTCTCTCTCTCACACACACATGTGACTTGAAACACTTAGCACTGATTCAGAAATTAAGTTTCTGCTGCCACACACGTGCTCTGAGAAGTAGAACCACTCCTCACGTGACCTTTAGAGAGCTAAGTTAAGGTGGAGTTGAGTCCAGAGGAAACCCTTAGCAGATATGAGAAAAAAAGAATTTCTCAAGAAAATGCAAGTCAATAATAATTTTAGATGATTGGAAATTCTGAAAGTTTTCCTCTCCTTGATGACTCTTCCTCCACAGTCCTATACTTTCTGCTTCTAAGTAAAACCATATTCAAAACCATGTGTTTTTGTTTGTTCTCACTTTCATTGCTGAGAAATATATTTAACTAAACATAGGAGACACATATAAAAATATTTTTAATGCTTCTTAAGATATCTGCTTGAAATGTGCACAGATGGAAGATAAGCTCTTTGGTGTTAAAGTGCTACCAGATTTTTAGGTCAGTTCCCACATGGTTTTGGAGATACTGACGTTCTAAAAACTGCTGATTCTTGCTTGCTAAATAGAAACTCAGTTATAGCAACCCAGAGCTGAACACTCACAGGTAGATTTATGCTTCATAAAAATATATAAGACAAAAAATAATTACATGGAAATTTAAGGCCCATCCATCTTCAGGGTTGTGTCTTCTCTGAAGTGGCTTCCCAGCACATCCAGCCGCGCTTAGTTAGAGGCAACACAGCAGTTTTCTGAGTTATGTAACCAGTCCCTTGGGTCTTGGACATGTTCCTACTTACTACTAAATTTCTGTATTATAGCTACAGTTGTATCTTGTGCAGTATATAGGATTGTCCTTTTGGCTTGTGTCTGTAAACTGCTGAAAACTGGAACACAGGGCAAATATCCTGTGTCATGTATCTCTACAAATTAGGTCACAGAATCACTCTATAAAGCTAGGCACAGACATACCTACAAATTCTGACCAACCAAATCTAGGAGAACTATCACATATATTTAAAAATAACCAATTATTGAAAATAAGTCAAGGACTTGGGGATATAGCTCAGTGATTACAGCCTTTGCCTAGGAGCTTGAGGCTCAGGTTCAATCCCTCAGCACTACATATAACAGTTGGGTATGGTGTTACGTGCTTGTAATCTCAGCATTCAGGAAGCTGAGGCAGGAGGATTGTCATGCGTTCGAGGCCAGCCTGGGCTACATTGTGAGTTCAGGACCAGCCTGGACTAGAGAGCAAGACTGTCTAAAAAAAGGGTCAATTTAATTGGTCATTATCAGTTCATAATGACCTATGGTTAACAGTGTACTTGGGATTATTTTCATTCATTTGAAAGTTCTGTGGCATACTCTGTGAGTACCCGACTGTGTGAGAGGCCCAAGGCGAGGAGCAGTGGTATCTAGCTGAACATCTGAAATTGTTAATTAACAAGAGAGGAGATAACATGATTAGGTGTCAAATTAAACACTGACAGTTGAGAGGAAAAGGTGATTGTAAACTGGGGGGAAAAGTACCTGAATCTGGGCCCTCGGTGATGGCACTAACACTGAGACGGGGCAGGAAGAGAGCAAGGACTGGACAGCTGGGTTCTAGGCCATCTGGAACTTCCCTGAGCCTGGACCTTTTGTCAGATGTGTAGGTGTGGGAAGATTCAGGAAGTAAACTAGATGTTCCCAAGGACCAAGGCCACCTAAGAAGTTCCAACAAGTTAGTTTTTCCTCTGTTATGCAGAGTCACTGGGAATTTTCAGCTGGAAATAACACAATGAAACCAGGGTTTTTCTAGTGATGGAGATAATTTAAATGTATTTGTTACACAATTATTCTCCTGTTGACTGAGCGATTCTACTTTTTAAATCTTAACAAGTAAACTAGTGCTTGCCCCTGATTCTTTCTGGAACAGTGTAATACACCTATGGCTACTTGATGAACAAAAAACAGTTATACAATTTAAATTTTGTCCCATAATTTTCTCTTAATCCTTGAGTTATTTGGCCACTATTGTAAAGCTGGCCTCAGAGAGAAAGAGAGAGAGAGAGAGACAGAGAGACAGAGAAACTCAGGCAACCCAGGACCTTGCACCTGACAGTCAAGCACTCTACCACCGACCTATAATCCCAGACCTTTTAATTTTTATCTTAATTTGTGAGACAGGGTCTTGATAAGTGTCCAGGCTGGCTTTAAATTTGTAATCTGGGCTGGAGGAATGGCACAGCAGTTAAAGCAGCAAAGCCCTGAGTTTGATTTCCCTGCAGTACGCAAAGCTAGGTGTAACGGTGCATGCCTGTAATTCCAGTACTTGGCAGGCTGAGGCAGGAGGATTGCCATGAGTGCAAGGCTAGTCTGGGTTTCATAGTGAGTTCAGGGCTATTGAGCTAGACTTTGTCTCAAAAAAAAAAAAAAAAAAAGAAAAAGAAAAAAAGAAAAATTGTAATCCTCCTGCCTCAGCCTCGTGTGTGTGTGTGTGTGTGTGTGTGTGTGTGTGTGTGCATTTAATTAAAAATTTAAAGATACAAGGTCAGCCAGGTCAGCCAAGTGTGGAGACATTCTGAGAGGCTGAGGCAGGAAGATCATAAGATCGAGTTCAGCCTTGGAAATTTAGTGATGCAGAGGGACCTTGTCTCAAAAAAAAAAAAAAAAAAAAAAAAAAAAAAAAAAAAAAAAAAAAAAAAAAAAAAAAAA
>PVKB01004088.1:0-15424 GCA_004027205.1 Ctenodactylus gundi
TATGTACTTTCATGTGCCTACTTTGTACCTTTTTCTTTTTCTTGTCATTTACTTCAGCTCCCTTTGTTTTGTTTTGTATAGCACGACATCTGGAATCAACTCAGCTGTGGATGCATTTATTTCTTCTAGTCTGCAAACTTAAAAACGCTATTACTTATTTTACGACTACCTGT
Source organism: Ctenodactylus gundi (assembly GCA_004027205.1). Classification (NCBI taxonomy): domain Eukaryota; kingdom Metazoa; phylum Chordata; class Mammalia; order Rodentia; family Ctenodactylidae; genus Ctenodactylus; species Ctenodactylus gundi. The sequence continues at coordinate 174 of PVKB01004088.1, forward strand.
ATCTTCTACTCTTGATGGTCTGATCCAGGTCCTTAGGATTTTTTGGCTTCCTAGTTTAGAAGGCTTCACTGGCCAACATTCTACTTGCGTCACCTTCTGATTCCCCAGGCCCACTGTGCTGGAGGCCTAGTTCAGCCTCTATATTAGTCTTTCCATGCCTTCACTTGACTCCCTTGTGTCATCTCTACAAAGCTGGTGGGCTCCTCTTTCTGAGATACACATCTGTTCAAAATATATTATACAGTGCCTAAAATTCCTCAGTATCTCCCCATGACCTAGAAACTTAAAATCCAGAGTCCTCAACATGGTCTTGAAGTTTTCTCTTGGGCCAGCATGTTGTCTTCTGCCTCATTGTTGTCTGTGAGTATCACCCTTGCACTAGGCTCTAGAACTTTCATATGTTGTGGTGAAGCCATCTTTTCCCTTTCATTTCAGTTTTTGTACATGTGGTATCTTTTGCTTAGACTCTTCCATTTTCCAGCTCCCTCTTCTGATCATCACACTTGAGACTAGATGACAATTGCATTGAGAAGCCTTCCCTAAGGGTTGTTTTTTATAGGCTCTTGTAGTATTTTAATTGTACCTTACCAAATGTCTGATTTTATTCACATGACAAGTGCAGGAATATTGATAGGAAATGCTTCATGTTTTCCGTACCTAGCAGGTATAATACAATTACTTATGTGGTAGACATTCAGTAAATATTTAACTTTTGAGGCTAAGTCATTTGACTGCTTTTATAACTGTTATATAGACATTCTATATATATAAGAATTAAAATATGGAAAAGCTGTATTTAAAATGTTTTATTCCCACAGATAATATTAATGTGCTTGTTTGATGGAGGAAAACTATTACAGCTAGTTAAAATGTTTAAATATAATTATTTTCTTTATTTAGTTACAGCCAAGTTCTACTTCCGAATCTGTGGATCAGCTACTAAACAAAAATAGAGACGGAGAAAAATCAAGAGATTTGATCAAAGAGAAAATTGAACCAAATGCTAAGGATTCTTTCATTGAAAATAGCAGCAACTGCACAAGTGGCAGCAGCAAGCCGAATAGCCCCAGCATCTCCCCTTCCGTGCTTAGTTCCACAGAGCACAAAAGGGGGCCTGAGGTCACATCCCAAGGGGTTCAGACTTCCATTCCTGCATGTAAACAGGAGAAGGATGATAAAGAGGACAAGAAAGATGCAGCTGAGTGAGTAATCCTAGAGTTTAACAAACTGTTGTTCAGTTAACTTTTTAAGACATGTTTTGCCCTTCCATCTGCTTTATGAAAGCTTATTTTATACAAATGGGCCTAAATAAATGGTATCTTAGTCAAATTGGTCACTGTACTCTTGCTACGTGTTTCCCTCATTTTTGCATCTCTTTAGTCGCTGAAGAGGACTAGACTTAAAAAAGGCTTTTTCTGTAAATGTGTAGGAATTGAAACTTTACAGTTTTGGGGACCTTTCTCTTGTGACTGTAGTAAAAACTGATCCTACTGTGCTTCTAATACTAAGAACTGCCTCACGCAAGAGTGAAGTATCTCATAGCCCTGCTTGGAAATCAGTGTTCTTCATCAGACACAATGTTTTAGTTAACGTTTAGGTTTGTTCAGCTACACCTAATTCTAACACATTTCCTAAATGGCCTCCACCAAATTGAAATGGCCTCATACTTTAACAAACATTGATTTATGGTTTTGATTATCAAACAACCCAGCTATAGCTGAATTTTTAGGAGGCAACTTGTGAAGGTTGGGGGAGAGACTGCTTATTTTTGGTTTAAGGCAAAAATTCTTAGAGCTGTAGTTTATATCTTATCACGTGGAAAATTACTGCCTGTTACAGAATGTGTATATCAAGCATTGCTTTTAATAAAAGGATTTTTGGAGTATTATTCTTTCAACTCAAGTAGTTATTGATACCTGTAAGAGAAACAGATAATATATATATAACTGAACAAATTTTATTCTTGTCTGGCCAGATTCTTTATTGTATTAAGGCATAGCTACTGCGTAGGTGTGTGCATGCTCACATATAAGACATGTGTGTCTGTGTGTCTTACAGTGGTTAATGAAATTCGAGTGAGAGTTGCTTAAACCTGGTATGTATGTTTAGCAGTTAAAATAATAATTAAATACATAAGACTTTAGGAGCCCAGACACATTTCACTGGTGTGTTTTTGTTGTTGTTGTAGTTATTACTTTTTTCTTTTTTTCTGGTTTAGGCAAGTAAGGAAATCAACATTGAATCCCAATGCAAAGGAGTTTAATCCTCGTTCCTTTTCTCAGGTAACTTTGTTACTTCAAGATAATCGAGTTTCTTAAAAAACTATAATTAGTAATAATAGTCTTTCACCCATACCATCTGACATCAGTTGTAGTATGCTGTCTTAGTTACTTTCTTGTTGCTGTGACTCAATACCCGACACCCACAAATGTAGGGGAGGAAAGCTATATTTTAGCTCACAGTTTCAGAAGGTCACAGTCCAGTCAGGGGCGGCTAGCAACAGTGGAAGTGCATGGCAGAGGCAGAGGTGGAGGCAGCTGCTCACGACGTCACAGACAGGCAGGCAGGCAAGTCAAGGCAAGTTGAATCTAGTCCTCCCAGGAAGGCAGGAAGCAGCTTATATATCCTTCCAGGTCTCCTCCCAGTGATCAGTCCCTCCTGGATCCAGATGTGGAAGGTGTGGTAACCCCCCACTACACTCCTATAATTGAACTTACACACCTTAATCCAATGTACATGCCTGTAATCCACCTCTCCAGACTAAGCTCCAATCTCCCAACAGCACATGGTTCCATAGGTATTTTATAACATTCAAATATATGAGACTTTTGGGGGACATTCCAGATCCAAAACACAATATATGCTAAACCAACTTTGTTTCTTTTACTTATATAGTCACTAATGTATATTCCTTTAGTAGAAATCAGGTGTTACTTGGGGGACGTGAATCTTTCTGAGAGTTGGAGGAAGATTGACTAGCAAGGCTATCCGGTTCATAGATATATTACTATGCAGTTCTACTGAATTCACAAAAATTTTAACTTTTGAATGCACTTCCTGTACTTCCTTTAAAAAAAAATCTCACTGCCACCATCTATACTGCTACAAGCTATAATGATTTATTTCATTGGCAGGGTTTTGCTTTAACTTTATACCAAAATACTTATTTTCTGTGTTTTTTTTTTGTATTGGTGGATATTTGGTTTGGATTTTATCTATTTTTGTTCTTTTATTTTCTTCAGTGAGAGGTACTGGTCAAAATCAAGTAAAATAAAATTAGAAAAATCAGCCTGCAGATTTCAATAATAGTTAACTTTTCACCTTGAGATAGTTGAACTTTATTTTTGTTTTTATAGCCAAAGCCTTCTACCACCCCAACTTCACCTCGACCTCAAGCACAACCTAGCCCATCTATGGTGGGTCATCAACAGCCAACTCCAGTTTATACGCAGCCTGTTTGTTTTGCACCAAATATGATGTATCCGGTCCCAGTGAGCCCAGGCGTTCAAGTAAGAAGTCATAGTTTACTTAGCTATCTGAGTTGTGTGACCCCAGCATTTTTTAGATTTTCAGTGGCATGGTGAAATATTTTGTCTAGTGTTCTGTTAGTAGTTGAAGGACTTGAATTAGAGATTATTTTCTAGTGATAAATATGAATTAGAATTACTGTAGCTGAAATTTACCCTTCTAGGCTCTGGTTGATTTGTTTGTTTTTTTAAACAACTCCTAGGGGATCAGGACATCTCAGAGCTAGCCCTCTAGCAAGATCAAACTGAAAGTGATAGACTGCATTCTTACAATAAAAACCTAATGTTATATATTTTTTAAATTCCCTCCAGCCTTTATACCCGATACCCATGACACCTATGCCAGTGAATCAAGCCAAGACATATAGAGCAGGTAAAGGTGAGAATATTCCTGCCTGTGTTTGCTTATAGTCTGCATGATGCATGAATTAAATAAATCAGTTCATAGTGAATTATTTGTGGTTCAGCTTTGACTTTCAGTTACGCTATACATTGAATTTTGAACTCTATCATTAATGCGTGCAGGTGAATTTTTATGAGCAAAAGGGGGAGTGGAAATAGCCATTAGTTGTGATTGTTCAGTATTTTACTTAAAAAGATTTAATGGCTTGTGAAGTTTTTAACCTAAAATCTGAATTAAGTCTGAAAACAGTATTTGCTAGATTGATGAGATGGCTGGATTTATTTTATATTAATTTACAGTTATTTCCCCAGAGTTCAGAATTTTTTTTGAAGCAGGGGGCAGCTCACTTCACAAACTAATACCAGAAAAAAATCCTATTAGAAGGATGTTTTCTCTCTCGTTTCTTTTCCTTCCTTCCTCTCTCTCTCTCTCTCTCTCTCATCCTGTCCTGTACAGTTTTTTTCTTTTCTGTGTTCTTTCCTTTTTGAGGCACAGTCTTACTGTGTAGTCCAGGCGGTATTGAACTTACTGTGTTGCCCAGGCTGGCCTTGGACTCACAACAGTCCACCTGCCTTAGGTTCGTGAGTGCTGGGATTACAAGTGTGCGCCACCGTACCCAGCATATGTGATGCTGGGGAATCAATCTCTGGTACTTAGCACTTGCATAGCACTTTCTACATATCTTTATTAAAAAAGCACAGTTAATTTACAAAGAAATCGTACTGAGAAATTCTAAGCATTCCTCTTTTCCATCCCCTTGTAGAGCAGTTAATAGCTATAAATTTTATTGATAAACAGGCAAGTAAACGGATTTGTGTAGAAAATACCTTTCTCTAAAAATTTCACTTCTTTCTAAATTAAAATTTTTTTTCTGTCTGAAGTAAGTATGGTTTTGTGGATGTTAACTAAAATTCTTAATCTCCTTTTTTATAAGTATGGTAAGCTGCAGGTAGGGGGTATATTTAGAACACTTGAACTCCCTGAAAAAACTGCATTCCATAATGGAAAGTTATCCTTAGTTATAGAGATTACTCTTAGTGGGAGAGTGTGAAGAAAAGATTTTAGTGCCGTTATTAGGACATGGTTATGTGATTACTACCTGGTGTTGCCATTTTTGATGATTGCCTAGAGCAATGGGGATTGTGTTAAAGTATAAAAGCTTATTGCAGTATTGTGTGATAGTGTATCTGTCTGGTGTGTGAATTGCATTCTGACTTAAGGAGGCTCTGTCATTTTAATTGACAGAAAATATGCATCCGGAGAATACTTTACGCCTGTTTGACAGGAACATTTCTATTAGTTTAAAAGCAAACCCTTGAGGATATTGGCTGTGAATATAAACTGTACTAAAGAGGATGGGAAGTGATTAAATACTTGATTTTATCCATCATTCAGATTCTCTGACTAATGAGATTTGCCCTATTTACTTAATATGTACTTTTTATTTTTTACTGAAAACTTAAATTGCAAGCTAGGTGTGATGGTGTCCACCTGTAATCTCAGCACTCTGGGAGGCAAAGGCATGGGAATGAAAATTTGAGCCCAGCTTAAGCAATTTGAGACCCTAACTCACAAAGGTATTAGGGATGTAGCCCATTGCTAAAGCATGGGTTCAGTTCCCAGTACTGACAAAGTCTTGGATATCATGTCATTTAATTCTTAAGTACTTTGTATATTTTCTATTTTGTATGTATGTGTGTGTGTGGTGGGAATTGTACCACCCAGGCCTTGTATGTGCTGAGTATATGCTGTACTACTGAGTCAAACTGTCAGTCCCTTAGGATGTATATTTTTAAAAAGCAAAGCTGGGCAGATTGGCACACATCCATAATCTGAGCACTCTGGGAGGCTGGGTCAGGAAGATGAGAAGTTTGAGTCCTTCCTGAGCAATTTAGTAATTTAGTGAGAGAGACCCTGTCTCAAAAAAAGGGGGTGGCTAGGGTTGTGGTTTACTGGTAGAGCACCCCTACATTTGATTATTCCTAGTATCAAAACAATTTTTATTACTGTTACCACATTTGGTAAAATAAATGATAATTCTTTGGTAGTTATAGATAGTCACATTACTTTCATTGAGTAAAGAATGTTTTTTCATGTAGCTTATTTTGAAAGTGGATCAAAACAGAATTCAAAAATTATATATCCTTTTTTTCTCCTGCCCTTTCCTGTTGGTATTTTTTTGGTGCCAAAACCAGTTCTTAGGTACTATGTCCCACATTATACATCTGTTCAATTTCTATTTCTATTTCTCCTCCTCCTCCTCCTCTTCCTCCTCTTCCTCCTCTTCCTCCTCCTCCGGGTCTCGCTCTGCAGCCCTGGCTGGTCCTGAACTCACTGCGTAGCCCACCCTGGCCTTGAATTCATGGTAATACTCCTGATTCAGCCTCCTCAGGCATGTGTCACCATGCCAGGCTTATGTGGTATTGGAGAATAACTCAGGGCCTGTTGCTTGCTTGCAAGCACTGTAACCACTGTGCCATTCCTCCAGGCCCCATTTTCTTCTTGTGGTATTACTGGTTATCTTCCGGTTCTACATGTTTTGGGGGGAAGGGGATATGAAATGCTGACTGGTTCTGTGTGCTTTGTTGTGTCATGTCTGTAGGCATAGACTAGCTGGTCCCACATTGTAAGTACGGTGATAGGATGTAGCCAAGCTCATTTAACTCATTAATTAGCCTGTAACGTCTTTTAAAAAAAAATTTTATTAAGGCTGTGATTCTCAAATTTTAGTGTACTTCAAAATCACATGGACAGAAGTTATTGAAAACACAGATTCCTAGGCTCGGGGTATAGTTCAGCAGTTAGAATGCTTGCCTAGAAAGTGCATAGCTCCAGTACCTATAAATTGGGCATGCCTGTAATCCCAGCACTTGGAAGGCTGAGACAGGAGGTTTCCCATGAGTCTGAGGCCAGGCTAGGGAGGCTCCTTAGTAAGTTCAGGAACCAGCCTGGAATACAAGTAGAACTCTGTCTCAAAAAAAAAAAAAAGAAAGAAAGAAATTTCTTAACCATTTTCAGAGTTTTTAATTCCCTAAGTTGAGGCAGCTAAGACTATTCTAAGCTTATTTCTAATACAGTGTATAGAACAGATGCCACGGGATATTACTGGTCCATTACCATACTTTGAAAACCACTGCAATTAGCTACTTAAAAAATACTGATTTCTGACTTTCTACCATCTCTTTTTTATTTACTAAGTGGAGTTATTTGGTAAAAAAAATTCTTCAGTTAAGGCTATTTAGTCACCTTTAATAGTTTGTACAGAAAAGGCAAGACAGATGCTTTCTAATTTTCAGAAAAGTCTTGGTGCCCTTTTTACTTCTTAGGATGCCTAGATTTTTTTTTTAGGTTATAACTTTCTCTGTCTCTCACTATCTCTCATTATTATTCTTGTTTTTAAAAATGTTATGAATGCAGGGCTAGAGGAATGGCACAGCTGTTAAAGCACAGCAGTTAAGCACTAGTCTAACAAGTACAAGGCCATGAGTTGGGTTCCCCAGCACTGGGCAGGGCAGGAGGGGTACTGAGGCAGGAGGCTTCATACGAGTCCAAGGCTAGCCCAGGCTCCATAGTTCAGGACCAGACTGGGCTACAGAGTGAGACTTTGTCTTAGTAAAAGAAAAATATGTTACATAGATTTTTACATACGTATTCATGTTCATTGTGTGGATTATGTTTTTGTTCTTCCCACTGTCCTCTCTTTCATTGTGGGAACTCTTTCCAGGTGACTCATGTGTGTCCTTCATACTGTATGCTTATGTTTGATAGCTTCATTATTTTTTCCTACAAATAAGTATCTCCAAAAAATCTTCGGACTAAGATCTGGATCAGTTACTTCTCCAAGAAATCCTCGTCCTTTTGCTTTAAAATAATATTTATGAAAAGTCATTCTGGTCATTGGAGATAGTCATTGCTGTTAAGGTTCTGCTTCTAGGTCTTTTCTATGGATAAAGCCAGGGGTTCGGCCGGATTGTTCGCATATACCTGTGTCTTAGTTACTTTTTCATTGCCGAGACACAATACCTGGTATCCACAATTTAGGGAAGAAAAGTTTATTTTAGTTCACAGTTTCAGAGGGTCATTGTCAGTCCATGGGTGGCTGGCAACAGTGGAAGGACATGGTGGAGGCAGCTGCTCGCAGCATGGCAGAACAAGAAGCCAAGCCAACTTTAGTCTGGTCCTAGAAGGAAGGCAAGAAGCAGCAGATATCCTTTGAGTTCCCATCCCAGGCATCTGCCCCGTCTGGGTCCAGATGCATTGTACGGCCCTTCCAGGTTTAAGCCCCCACTACCCACTTGTAATCCAATCCACAGTGCAGTCCACCCTTCAGGAACAGCCCCTGGTCTTCCAGCACATGGTTCTGTAGATAATCTATGACATCCAAATGCATGAGGATTTTGGGGGACATTCCCTTTTTTTTTTGGAGACAGGGTCTAACTATGCAGCCCAGGCTAGTCCTGAACTCATTATGGAGACCAGGCTGGCCTTGAACTCACAGCAATCCTCCTGTCTCAGCTTCCCAAATGCTGGGGTTACGGGCGTGCACCACCACGCCCAGCTTATGTGGTGCTGGGGAATCGAACTCGGATACTTAGCATTTGACTTAGCGCTTACAAGGCAAGCACTTTAACCACTGAGCGCATTCCTCCAGCCCTGGGGACATTTCAAATCCAAACCAATAAGCCTATAATCCCAGCTCTCTGGGAGGCAGAAGCAGGTAGACTGTAAGATCTGGCCCTACCTGGGCATCTTAATGACTTAGTAAGACTGTCTTAAAATAATTTTTTTTTAGAGTTAAGAAATTACGAAAGAGCTGGAAATGTGCAGCCCAGTATATAGGCCCTGATTTCAGTCCCTAGTATCACCACTTCACACACACACACTCACTCAATTAACTCATGCATGCACAAAAAGACACCGTAGGAAATAGTCACTGAAAACAAAATCATTAACACATTTATTGATTTTTCTAGTTTAACATTTTGACAGTTTTACTGTGTCCTTATAATTACAACTCTTATTTTCTTTCACTGAAACTTTCTTTATCTGTTGTGAAATAAATTATCACAATGATTAGCTGCTTAAACCACAAACTTAATTTTACACAGTTTGTATTAGAACTCCAGGAATGGCTCAGCTGGTGGTTCTGCCTTGGGATCTCTTAGTTACAGGTATGATGGGGATGGAGGAATAGCACCGCAGTTAAAGCACAAGACTGTGGGTTTGATTCCCTAACACCACATAAGTCAGGTGTGATGGTGCTTAGCTGTAAGCCCAGTACTAGCGAGGCGAAGGCAGGAGAATTGATGTGAATTCTAGGACAGCCTGGGTTACAGAGTGAGAAAATGTTTTAAAAAAAAAAAAGATGTTGACTAGGATATACTTATATTATAAAGGTTAACCAGAACTGGGGTTTCTGCATATGTATTTAAAGATGTTGTCATTAGGTCCTTGCCTTATAAGCTTCTCTCTAGCTCTGGGCTCACATCTCTCACAATCTATTACCCTTTTTTTTTTTTTTTTTGGTCAGTGCCAGGAATTGATCCTAGGGCCTTTACACTTAACTGTGTTTTGTTTGTTTGTCTTTACTGATTTTGGGATTCAGTCTTGTTCATTGTCCGTGCTGTGCTTGAACTTGAAAATCCTGGCTCAGTTTCTTGGAATCCTGGCATTACAGCATGTATCATCATGCCAGGCTCTGAAAGGTGTCTGTTTGATTGATTTTTAGGGGCTACAGCATAGCTTAGTGGTATAGCAGTTACCTAACATACGTGAGACTCTCACTGCATTCGATCCTCAGTACTGCAAAAAAGCAAGGAAGTTAAACTCCTAACATTTAGGTCTATGGTGTGTTTTGAGGTGGTTTCTTTGTTCTCTTTTTGTTTGTTTGTTTTGTTTTGTGTTGTTTTGAGACAGGATCTCATTTTGTAACTCAGGCTAGTTCTGAACTCTGTAGTTCTGTAGTTTTGTAGGTCTTTTTTTTTTTTTTTTTGGAACCGGTTCTTTCTACGTAGTCCAGGTTGGTATGGGACTAGCCATGGAGCTCTGACTGCTGCAGTCTCTTGATTGCTGAGATTGCAGGTGTGCACCACTGCCCTTGGAAATACTTCAAGATCATTTTTATGTATGGTATCAGCGTCATGGTCCAGCTTCTTTCTTTTGCATGTAGATACCATTATTCCACCACCAATTTCGGAGACTAGTTTTTGCTTATGACATTTTCTAGGCACCCTTGTTGATGTCTTTTTTTGTTTCTGTTTTTCTTTTTGTGTCATAGACAAATGGAAGCGTACTATATGTACTGTTCTATATGTACCTCAGTTGTAGAAAACAAATCACATTCTAGAAGTTACTATGTAACCTGTACAAATGATTTTATCATTCCCTTGTATAAAGCTGTACTATTTTCTCATTGAATTACTAGTATGGATGGGTATAAGACCTGTCAGATACATTTTTTATATTCTCCCAGTTTATAGCTTAGATTTTCAATTTTTAAAGTGTTTTTTGAAGGGCAGAAGTTTTTAATATTTGAGTTCATTTTGTCTGTTTCTTTGTATGCTTTTACTGTGTTTGCATACACTGAGGTTGCAAAGGTTTCTTTCTTACGGTTTTCTTTTTAAGTTTTGTCATAGTATATTTTAATATTTATCTTATTCTGGGGCTGGAGGAATAGCTCAGCAGTTTTAAAGTGCTTGCCTAACAAGCCCAAACCCCTGAGTTCAAATCCTCAGCATCACATAAGCTGGGCACGTGGTATGCACCTATAATCTCAGCACTCAAGAGGCTGAGGCAGGAGAATTGTTGCTGTAAGTTCAAGGCCAGCCTGGGCCATATAGAGAGTTTGGGACCAGCCTGGACTTCATAAGATTCTTCTGCTTCAGTCTCTCAGAATACTGGGATTACAAGTATGTACCACTACATGCAACTGTTGGTCTCTTGACTGTGTCCTTTTTCTCTTTCTTTACTTCCTTCCATCAAATTTAACTTAACTTTTTTCAGTTTCTTAAAGTGGCTGCTTATTCTTAAAGTGGCTGCTTAAATTACAGATTTTAGAGATTTCTTTTGTAAAGAAGCATTTAAAGCTACAAATTCCTATATATTTCTTTACACTTTCACCCCAAAAACTGGACAGTTGTGTACTCAGTTGCATGTACTTTGTGTGTTGCAGTTTCTTTAAAATAAGGTTTGATTGCTTGCTTGTTTTATTTTGTTAGTGCATATCAAGCCAGGATCTTCCCACAGTTTGCACTCTCAAGGCATTTTTTTTTGTTTGTAAATTTTTTCCCACTATTTTTATTAATATACATATCTAATACATAGTATTTACAATGAATTTGGATATTTCGTGCACATATGTATCATATCAGCTTTACAATCCCTTCCCATTTTTGACACTCCCACCTCCTCCCTATCCCTTCCCCCAGTTCTTGCTATTACTTCATGTGGTTATATAGAATGTCTGTGTTCTGGGTTTCCCAAGTCAGAGAAACCATACAGTGTTTAACATGTTAATCTTTTGCACCTAAGTCATTTCACTTAAGTCACCACTCTAATTCAGCTTCTTATTCCTCTAATGGGTCGCAGTAGTTAAATCTTGGCACCTCTTCTCTGAATCCAACCAATCCCTTTAATGGGATATTCACCAAAAGTTTTCTTTTTTCTATATTTTGCTATATCTTTGTTGCTGTTCTTAAACCTGGCCTTATCCACCAGTTCACATTAGAAAATAACTACAAGCATGAAGTTCAAAGACTAGTAAATTTGGGAAAGAAGGGGAAAAAAGTTCAATTTCAAATGCCTTAGCTGAATACTGGAAGGTACATACTTGTACATTTACAGGGTAATCTTTACATCAATCACTTACCTTAGGATAAATTTTTATCAGTGACATAATAAGTGACCTGCTACAGTAAAACAAAGTTAGAAGTACATTAAATGAACTTAAGTCTGTACCACATAAATATACTTCAAGTAACAGATATGAAGGCAAATTTAGTTACTTCAGAAATTTTTAACTTTCATAACTTATTTACTCATATTTCACTGATTACTAACATACTTTTTTCTCAGCTCATTCTCCTCTAGCTGTTGTCGCTTTTCCTCTGGGGTCGTTGGTGTCGCTGGCATCCCTTTCACTTTCTAAGTTTCCTTTAAGTATTCTCTGCAATACTGGCTCAGTGGCTGCAAATTCCTTTAAGCTGTCTATATCATGGAAAGTTTTAAGTTCTCCCTTTAAATAAAAAGAGAATTCTGCTGGGTATAGCAGTCTTGGCTGGCATTTATGTTCTTTTAGTGCTTGGATAACATTGCTCCATGATCTCCTGGCTTTTAGAGTCTGGATTGAGAAGTTTGCAGTTATCCTGATGGGCTTATCTTTGTAGGTCACCTTCTGCTTTTTCTTACTGCTTTTAGTATTTTTTCTTTGTGGTGGGTTTCTAGTATTTTGATTATGATGTGTCATGATGAGGATCTCTTCTGATCAGAGTTGCTTGGTGTTTTCCATGTTCATTTCTTTACTTAGATTTGGGAAATTTTCTACCATAATTTCATTAAATGTGTTCTTTAAGCCCTTTATTTTGTCCTCAGTCTTCTCTTGGACTCCCATAATTCTGAGGTTGTTTCTCCTTGACTCCTCTATCAGCCATTGTAATGATTCGCTTTTTTTCTTATTTATTTTGTGTTCTTTCTGGTCTGTATGTTGCAGCTCAGTCAGTTTATTTTCTAGGTCTTACATTCTGTTCTGAAGATGTTTAACATGCCTGCTTATTATTTCCTTGTGTTTTTCACTTCCTGAATATCTGCATTCAATTTTTCTATATCTCTGTTGTGTTCTTCTCTAATTTCTTGTATTACCTTCATTATCTTCTGATGTATTTCTTATGTGGTCTCCTGTATGCTTTTCAAGGCTTCATTTTCCGTTGTCTGTTTTATTTTCTGCTTTAATTCAGTAATATCTGGGCCCAGAAGTTACCATCCTTTTTGCCATTTTCATCTTTGGATTCTGCAGTTTCAGTATCCCTGGTATCATCTTCTGGGGTGTCAGGTCTTTTTGTAGGAGATTTGTTACCACGTTTCCCCATGGTTCTGCTATCTCTGGCTGTGTCTGGTGCGCAGGAAAGAAGGGTTTGGCGAAGGCCCAGTCCTAGATGCCTCTGGAAGCCTCTGGGGCTCAGGATTGACAGGGTGATGTAATTCCCTGGAAGCCTCTGGAAACCTCTGCCTCACAGGGTGGACAGGCGATGGACTTCCTGGTCCTAGATGCCTCTGGCGTGCAGGGCAGCGGTGAGCCAGAAGCCTCTGGCACGTGCCAGAGGAACGGGACGATGATCCCCCTTTTGAGGTGTCTTGTTCCCCACGGTCCACTCAGCAAAGCTCTCTGTCCGTCCTGGCTTCCCTCCCCCAGAGCGGGACTCTCCACCCTCGGAGCAGAGGTGCCCGAGCTGTTCAGGGGATCAAGCAGCCTTTTTCCCCCTCTTTTCTCCTCTCTCTGCCACTTGTACCAGTTTCTTCCTGGGCACTGTTTATGAGTGACCCCAAAGTCCTGATGTGCTCTTCGGAGCTTGCTTTTACTCTAAAGGGTTCATTCTTGGGCTTTTTTTCCCTTCTTTTTAAAATGGCTCCTGCTGACGTCACTGCCTTTGAAGGCTGCTGAGCCCTGTTTCTGATCTAGAATCCTGGAGCCTTTTCTAGGGGGAGCACACATTGCATTTGTAGTACACACTACCCACGGGTTGGTGTTTCGGAGCCCAGGCTGCCAGCTGCTGCTAATTCCCACATCTCTGGATCTGCACTGACCTCGGGCTGAGGTTCTGGCTCTGGACCTTCCTCTGTCTGGTCTGTGGATGCCAGCAGCTTGGGACCGCCCCAAGTTGGCTGCTTTTTTTCCTCTTCCGATGTGACTTCAGGATATCTGACCCGCATGCAGCCTCGTGTCTGTTATTGGGGTGCTCCGTCCTTTCCCAGCTCCATCAGATGTTCCAGGCTCACATGAGCTCTTCTCCGTCCATATCTGCCTGCGGCTCCAGCTGTTTGCAGCTGGCCTGTGGCGGCTTCCTGGGCTGCTGGGATTTTTATTTTCTCTGCTTTCGATGATCCTTTGGAATTTCTGACCTTCCCCAGGTCTCCTTTCAGTTGTTGGGGATGCTCCTCTCTTTCCTAGCTACACTGAACACACTTTTTCTAACTAAATTCTCGACTTTTTAAGTGGGTCGATGAGGAGACATTGTACAGCACTGTTACTCAGCCGCCGTCTTGACCTGAAGTCCTCAAGGCATTTTTATTTTTGATTTTGAGACAGACTGTTACTGAGTCACTAAGTTGCTGGTGTTGGTAGGCAGGAACTTTTGCCTGAGGATCTGTATCTGTTATTACATAATAAGCCTGCTGGAATTACAGTCCTGCGTGCTGGGCCCACTTGCTCCCTCCCTCTCTCTCTTTCTCTTTTTGAGTGCTTTTTCCAGACAAACTATCTTACCTGTAAATGCTTTATTTTCTAATTCTAAAATTCTTTAAAAAGCCAGGTGTGGTGGCCATACACCTGTAATTCCTGTACCCCGGAAGGCTGAGGCAGGAGGATTCCCATGAATTCAAGGCCAACCTGGGCCCCATGGTGCATTCTGGAGCAGCCTGGACTATATTGCAAAACCCTGTCTCAAAAGCAAAAATAAATAAAACTTAATCCATAGTACCATTATTTCACTGATTAAAAAGTAAGTTCCTTAATGTCTTCTCTTTGTTTTTTGAGATAGGGTCTCTCTCTGTAACTGTCTGGTCCCGAACTCACTAGGTAGCCCAGCCTGGCCTTGGACTCAGAGCAGGCCTCCCGCCTCAGCCTTCCAAGTGCAGGAATTACAAGTGTGCGCCATCACACCCAGCTTTATGTGGTGCTAAGGAATTGAACTTGTGGCCTTGAGCAAACTAGGCAAGCACTGTAGCTGCTGTGCCATTTCTCCAGCCCCACATTTTTCTCTTTTAAATATATATTTGAAATACTTTGCTCCACTTAGAATCCAAATAAGGTTTACAAGTAGCTTTTATCATGTTGAAGTCCTTTTTCATTGAGTTGTTCCATGTTGTTTTAACTTGTAATTAAGAGCTTTCTAAATGTATTCACTTAAGAGCAGTTGTTTTTTCATTCATATCCTTGGGCGGTGGGGGGGGTTGTTTTTTTGAGACAGGGTCTCACCCTGTAATCTAGGCTGGTCTTACAGTCCCTGTATAGCCCAAGCTGACCTTGAATTCAGGACAGTCCTCCCACCTCAGCCTCGTAGAGTGCTGGTATTATAGGCATGTGTCACGACATTCAGCTAACTTAGCCT